>VYZT01060507.1:0-24400 GCA_013400735.1 Pomatostomus ruficeps | reverse complement strand
GCCTGGAACACCAGTGGATTAGGTGAAACCCTGCTGGAGCTTCGCCAGCCCTCCCGCGCCCGGAGCAGCCCAGCCAGCCCCTGAAACCACGGGCGGGAGCCCGGTGCCCCTGCTGGCGGCATCGCAGCAAGATAATGCCTGACATCTTAAATGAAAACAGGTGCCTGGGTGTAGACAATGGAAGCCCACCTCTAAATCTATATGAGATTAACTTTCTACAAAATACTGGTGCAAGATAGTCTTCAACAACCCCTTAAAATAAAAAAACCTGCTCTTTGCACAGACTGTGCAAAGAGACAGGAAATATCCAGAGAACACTAAATCAGATGTGGTTCATAACCACTTAAGCCCTCTACTGCTTTTGAAATATTCCACTAGTAATATTTTCAGCCATGTGTCAAAGGATGTCCTCATTAACTATATCTTGGCTGTTGACAAGCTATTCTATCATTTCAACCTTGTTCTGCCTTTTCTGCTTACAGTATTGTTTAATGTCCATAAATATAAAACCTCTCTTGATATGAACAAAATTACTCCTCATATCTCTCTTTTGTGTCAATATATACAAGAAATGAAAGTTAAAACAAAAAATGATAGTTAGAAGTCATCAGCAACTCACAATTTTTTCTCACAAAATGGATAGAAGCAACATTTCTGGATGATCATAAATTACTGCAATCTCCTCACTACCAATACCTTGCCACATGAACCCAGTACAAACATATTTGTGGATGTCCTACTGTACTGCACGGACACAAACACACGTAGCCGACCAGGCCGAGGAGCCAAAAAGGAGAGCCAAAATGAGAGGCCAAAGAGAGAGGGCAAAAAGAGAGAGGGCAGAACCCTCTGACCTTTATTTATATGTTCTTAGAAATCACTGTGGATTGGAGGTAGAAATTACCACCTCTCAATTACACTGGTTAAAGCATAAATCTATCACATTTCTCCGCCTAGGAGAATGGAATGAAAACAAGGACAGTTAACAAAAACATGAATAGCTAGCAAAAACCATGGCCATGTTTACAGCAGCATAGGTGAGAAAGTATCATAGCAAAGAGAAACATTGAAAAACTGCAAAACTCAGGACAACACATATTGTGCTTTTTGTTCCATTTTATTTTTCCACAAAACATTTTAAAAGAACACTTTAAAGAAACCCAGAAGTTTCAAGTTCCAAAAAGTGAAAATGGACCTTAGACAGAGAAAACAATTTTGGTGTTGGAACTATCGCTGGCATACAAATGTGTGAGATATAGATAGGTTAGATAGATAGATAGCTATAGATAGATATAGATATATATAGATATGTATATTTTTCACCCTTCTATGAAGGCCTATAAAATAGAGAAAATGTAAGGAGCAAACTAATGTTTGTAATTTTGCAGTCACCTTTCTCTGCATGAACAAATGTCATCATACAAGAGAGGTGCTGTTTAGCAATTATTCTCTTTAACCTGCAAAGTTCTTGAGTACCACAAGGTAATGAAGAAGATGGAAACATCTTCTTTCCCAACTTTTGCTCTAGTTTGTCCTTAGTTCTTAAGATAGTTTTATTCCACAATTTGAACAAAAAAAATCAAAGCACATTTAAAAGCGAGCTGCATCAGGCTATTCCTTCCTTGCTTTCTTGACATTGCACATAAGGAGTGTTCTGTGAGGCTTTTATTGTTCATGGGAGAAGATATAGATAAAAATATTTCAGTAGTACCAGTAAGGATAAATATTTGAATCATGAAGATAATAATACAGGTTTCTAAGAAACAATCATGATTGTTTCACTGTGGAATATACAGAAGTAATTTTCTATTAAAATAATTAATTTTGTGACCAATACAAGAAGTAAACTCAAAGCACCATTATCAAAAGAACAAAAAAAAAAGAATCTAAACTTCTCCTTTCTTTTAAGTAGAAGAATAAAACTATTCTAGCATCATTAAGGACAAAAGTTTTAAGTGTATTTTTTGTAGTTACTACATATTAGGAGACACAATGGCAATGACTGATACATATACCTTTACCTTAGTGTCAGTAGTTGCTTTCCTTCTTGTTTTGCATTCACTATATTTTTCTTATTCCAGATAGGTACTGATATATTGGAGTATCTGCATACTTATGACTTATATCTGACAGATTCAGTGTTCTGATGGGAGCTGAAAGCCTGTTTCTTATCGCTTTCTGTGAATATTTTGATGATGGTTTTAAAAAATATATATTTTGGTTAATATATTTATTTATGACATACATCTGCCAATTTTTCTTAAATGTACTTAGCTTCTTTGACTTACAAGGTTACAGCAGATCATACGAGCAGAGAATCTCAATATCAGTGCTTTAGCCATTCTGGTGACAACTACATTGTCAACCATGTGTAGTTGCAATCAGGAAATTACAACTGTTTTGAAATACATAAAATATGGTGAGAGATTTTTGTGTGAAATAATAAATGCTGTAAGACTTTGTGAGTTTTTGTGAGTTTTGGGAGTTTCAGACTGCACTGTGGGTGAGGTGCATTGCTAGATATCCTTGGTTAGCTGTCTCATAGGTCTTGCAAATCCCCAGCACCTGACAGTACCAAGGGATCTATCTGTGGAAACTCTCCTAGAATCATAGAATATCCAAGTTGGAAAGGACCCACCAGGATCATCAAGTCCAACTCCTGGCCCTGCGCAGGACACTCCAAGAATCACACCCTGTGCCTGAGAGCATTGTCCAAACACTTCTTGAACTCTGTCAGGCTGATGCTGTGACTACTTCCCTGGGGAATGATCTTTCAGAAACCTATATCTTTGCAATTAAGTCTGCCTATTCATGACAGAATGAAAAACCTAGAAAATCCCACAAATTATCAATAATATCTCTCTAGACTACTTATGGGTTACTTTAACTCTTGGGCTACAATAAGAAATGAGAAATTTGTTCTTTATTTTTTTCCCTTATAGAGTAGTACTCATTATAATAAGATGAGATGAGCATGCATAATGAAAAAAAAAAGATTCTAAGTGGTCTTTTACTTTCCTGAAAAACGGCTAATCACTAGTCACAGTTGTGTAACTGCTTGTTTTTTGAGTTTGTCCACTTCCTGTGAGTAACTTATTAATCATTTTAAATATCTGTTGGAGTAGACATGAGAGATAATATAGAAATATAAAGCTGTAATTAGTTTGGTCCCTTTACTAATAAATATTTGGCTTAGATAATTATTACTCTAGAAGTGGTTTCGGTTTTGCTAATTATTAGAGACTTGGTGGCATTTTTTTGTCCTTTCAAATTTATTGCAATTCATGTATAAATGCACTGAAAAAAACCTTTGGCTCAATTTGTTCACTGAAGTTGTAAAAACTATCCACAATCAAAACAAAACAAAATTGCTAAAAACTAAAACATCAAACTTCAGGGTCTTATCTTCTCAGAAAGTGAGAAATCACACAGAACACAGGGTTAGGTCTTTAGAAACAATAATATTCTGATTAAATAATAATGTTCATTAAGAGGCTTGTTTGAAAGAACAATCAGACCGACTTTTAATGTCCCCAGTGCATCATAACAGAGCTTCTTTTCCTCTACCAAAGGACTTCATAAGATCACCTCTTCTATTAGAGAGGAGTTCTTCTCAGTGTCACTTCCTAACCGACTGTTAACAGACTGTAAATTATAAAAGATAGTTTATGATCACCCACAAAAATTACTATACAGAAGATTTATTATTTAACATAATTTTACTCTTTAGGCAGAGGACTGCTTTCAATGTGCAAAGTAAAAAAAAAAGGTGTAATTTATTATGTTAGATCTTACTGTAGCAGAAAATTTGTCATATGTGTGTAATAACAGGAAGATATATAAAATGGTAATCAAAACATTTATGCAAGATGAAATAATCTAATACAGTAAAACTAGGTACTCACACATATTTCCTTGCTAAATCTTCAGTGATTTATTCTGTTCAAAGGATTAAAGAGATTTAATGTGTAGGTAGTCAGTAGCCTCCTTATTTGAAGTATCAATGTATTATTTTCTTTTTTAACTGCAAACTATAAAAGTTATAGTACATTATTGTAGTTTTGTATTTGAAAACTATTAACTGTGACAATTTCAAATTTAGCACTAAGTTATAATCTATACATATATATACAAGTGTTGCTTGTATTACATAAAAATATACACAGAAAGAATGAAAACAGAAAAAAAGAAGAAAAAAACCAAGCCTATGATAATTTGGAAGGTTAATTTGACTCTGATGATTGAAAATATATATATTTAAAAATGTCTGCTGAAAAAACAGTAGTGTCTTTGTATCTTGTTAATGTTGAACCTTTTGCTTCTTAGTGAAATTTTGATCTTTTCTGTATTATATTTGCTTACTATTTTTTATATTTACCACTTACATTTGCCAACTATTTCCTTTTCACAGAAATCCTTTCCCCTTTATGTTAGGCCAAGTTTTCAATTAAATCATCTTTTTTCACTAATTTTTAGGGTTGTAGTTCTTCTCTGGAATAGTTATTATTTATTAATTTATGGAGTAGCCAAAGCTCTGGTGCAACTATAAAGTAAAGTGCAAATATTAAGTAAGTTGTTAAAATATTTACCTTAAACCCAGGCACAGATGTACTGAAATAATGTAATGGAAGCACTGCATAATCATTTTGTAACATGCTAACAATGCTAATAAGATAATTATTCAAGAATGTATTAATATTTTATGAGAGACTTAAGATTAGAGAGAGAAATATAATGTGTAGTCACAAAGATGCAAATGGAGACTTGTGACATATCTGTATAAATAGGACTACAGAAAAATATGCAAGTAGTAAGATCTATCAGAGCAGAGTGAAGGTTGTAGAAGAGCCAGGAGAGATGGCTGTTGGAACCAGAACTGACAAGGTGCCTGATGAAATCAGGATGAGTCCTGCTTCCCATAAAAACATCAAATCTGTCAGGCCGTATGAGACCACCACTCCTTCTATTGGGGAGAGGGATGAGGCACATCAACCACTGCTGATGGTTAGGGACAATCAGGAGTGAAAGAAGGTAACCAGTTTATTCCAGCTTCTCTCCTCAAATTGCTCTTAAGTCTTGCTGCCTCCACCTCAGCAACTAATGACCATCAGGGACCATAGACATCAGTAATGACTGCACAGAATGAACACAAGAAAGGCAGAAAAAAAGGGTGACTAAGCAAGGTACAAAGATCTCCCTCATATTGCAAGTGGACAACTTCTTATTTAAGGTAGTGAACATGAACTTTTTACTTTCATATATAAGATATATTACTTTATGACTTTCTCATTAAGCTCAGCAATAAATCAAGCTGTTCTTATTACTGTAATGTGCTGGGATCCCTTTTATTATTACTATCTGTATAACTTACACTTTAGCATTTGGTTCAGGTTCCTCACATTGAACAGATTTTGAAGAAATGTCTTAGGGGGCACAGAACTGTATCCTAGCGAACATGAAGTCACTGGTTTTTGTCACAGACCATAGATGGCAAAACAGATATAACAGATCTCAGGATTTTTCATGATCTTCTTAGATTTTTATTGGCCTGCCTTAAGTTGTGATTTAGTTTATATAACCATCACAGAAGCTACCAAACAGCATGTTGACTATTACACAATCTGTTTTAGTTTCTATCTGGCTTTCAACAGTAGGTAATGCATACTGAGAGATACTGGAGCTGAGCTGATCATGGTAGGCATTTCAGCCCCACACAGTCACCCGGTCATTCCCCACAGCAGGCTGGGGAGAGAATCAGAACAGTAAAAGTGAAAAAAGCATGGCTAGAGATGAAGGCAGTTTTATAGGGAGAGCAAAAGTTGCTTGTTCAAGCAAAGCAAAATAAGGAATTGATTCACTACTGTTCAATTCTTCGTCATTACAGTCATCTATGACTTAAGAATCAGAATAAAGTGCAGCAGAATACACACCTGATATGACAGCAAGGGCCTTAAAAACACAAACAGAACACAATATGCCTCAAGGCTATAAGAAGTTAGAAGTAGTAATTTGCTCTTCATTAAAGCAGTATAACCTTGACAGCTGTTTAAAGTCAGTATTAGAGACATAAAGGGATTAAACCCTAGGTTTCCAAAACAAGTAAGAGACCTGGTACTTCATAAATTAGAATGCAAGATGGTATGAGAGAATAGTGAAGAACAAGGTGTAGAGTGGATTAACAAGCATATAAAAGTAACTCCAAGGTGATCTATGATGTAAGATGAAATACTGTCATGGCAATCCTTTGTCTCCTAGGGAATGATACTAATGATTAACCATAATATTTATTTTTCTTTTTCTTTTTCTTTTTCTTTTTCTTTTTCTTTTTCTTTTTCTTTTTCTTTTTCTTTTTCTTTTTTCTTTTTCTTTCTTTCTCTCTTTCTTTCTTTCTTTCTTTCNTCTTTCTTTCTTTCTTTCTTTCTTTCTTTCTTTCTTTCTTTCTTTCTTTCTTTCTTTCTTTCTTTCTTTCTTTCTTTCTTTCTTTCTTTTCTCTTTCTTTCCTTCCTTCCTTCCTTCCCTCCTTCCTTCCTTTCCTTTTCTTTCTCACTCATTATTTTAAAAAGGCAGATATCATCATAGGATATGTAAATGCTATAAATTTTATGTATAGAACTTTAATTGTCTAAAAGGGCACTGAAAAGAGGAGACTATCACCATAGGAAATGTAAACACTAACAATTTTATGTATGGAACTTCTATTGTCTATAATTTGAACTAGTTCTTAAAATGAATGTAATTGGACCAAGACAAATTCTTTGTTCAGATGAGCAAGATTTAAGTTCGACTAATAAGAAATAAATCACACATAAACTCAGAAGTTGCATTGTAATAAGTTTATGGATAATTTTGGTAACCTATAACCAGGATACAACATGCTCATCAAAAGGAGAAAATATTTGCTATATTAAAAAAGCTAATGGAAATGGCCACTCTGCCTTCTGCTTTGCAAATATTTTTTTCTCAGTATAAAAAGAGGAAAGATGAAGTGTGAAGCTCTCCTACACAAACAAGATGAACCTTGGTGGGGAAAATACTATTTTACCTATATTAAGTGTTTTGACAGCATCAGCTGGTCTATTCACTTGTCAGAAGTCAGGAATTAATTTCTGGGTTCCAGATTTAGACTTCTAGATTTTTATTTTATGTTACAGAGTATGATAAAGTGTGGGAGACAGGGCACTTCACACTGGGGAGACGATGCTAAGCTCACACCCCTTAGTAAGGGAAATAGAACTCTCCTTCCCAAGATTCCTTGCAATCCTCCATGTTTCCGGGATTCTCGGAACTACAGTTCCCAGAGGGCATTGCGCTGCCCCAGTGTCCCCTGGGATGGGCCACCCTCAGTCACACGAGACCCTAAGGCTTTAAAAGGGCATGGCATGGGTCCATGAGTGTCTTTCTCCACATGGCTGTTACCAACAACGCAGCAATAAACATCTAAGAAGCTTTACCAAGTAAGACCCTTCTTTGCTATCGCCACTAGGCTATATCTAAGGTAGCCGGGAGACCACGGGGACAGGGAGGGGATAAGGCGGGAGCAGTGCGGGCAGCAGAGGCTGTAAAGGGTGGCATTTAGGACCTTGCGGTTGTAGCACGGAGCCACCGCTACTAGGCAGCCACAGACGCCGTGAGCTCAAGACTCCAAGGAATCCGAAACACTCCATGACCATATGTGAAAGCTCTGTCTCACCCCATCGTGGGAGCCCCCGGCCCCCGCAGCCCCCCACGACCCCTCACCTTCGCGGGAGTCCATTAGAACCCTTAGATCACAGGTATAAGCCACCGATACAATAAAGCATTAGATAGAGTAAATCTCTTTCATCAGTGTCCAAGGTTAAGAGCCTAGGTTTTTAAGTTGCTGTCATTGTCAAGGGAAACATAGAGCTCCATTCAGTTGTCCATGGACAGGTGTTTAGTGTTAATATAAATATTTTACAGCATTTAAGACATCTTCAGTGGGCTAGAAAAAGTGACACAGGAGATACAGGATAATTATGCCCTTCTGGACCAACAAATATAGTGAGGAAGAATATGATGAGGTATCTTAAGTGTGACTAAATATATATTATTTAGTCAACTGAATCCCTCCCATCTGAGACTGGAGGGTCATTCAGCTCCTCTACGAGTAAGTGCTTATGTAGGGTCAGCTGAAGAGCTTCTCAAACTACACTGACTGTGATGTTTAGACATCTGGCTTAAACAGCAAACTGATATAAACATCCACGTAAAGATATCCTAATCCGTTGATTGGGTATGAGGCTTGGTTTGGTTTGGTTTGGTGGTTTTTGTGGTTTTCAGTTGTTTATGTTTTAACTGATTGGGACTTACTATAAAATACAATTAATTAATTAATTATAACTAATTGCTTTTCCTTCTCCACTCTTTCCTCCACAGGGCTAACAAGATAAACTAGCTACTTATAAAAAAAATTATACTACTTATACAAAAGCTAGTGTGCTTTTGAAACATCTTAGACAGCGGAAATATTGATCAAAGAATTCTGTTCTTACACAGTCAGTATTTTTGAAAACAGCTTAACTTATGTATTTTTTTACAATCAAAGTCTGCAACACTGCTAAACTGCAGATACCAATGAAGTGAAAAAGATCAAGTTCTATTCTATTCTAGAACATAATTGAAGTCTGGCATACCTAACAAACTTTTGGCAGTGACCAGCTGCCTAGCAAGATAATCATGTACCTATGTCTAAAGGAAATTCTTATTTCACATAATTTTTCTGCTGTATCAATTTATCATATTCTAGAAGTCTGCAAAATACTGCTGGAGTGAGCTCCTTGTAAACAATCTGTGTAAATAAGTCCTTTGAAACTCACCTGCTGAAAACCTTTTCTCTGCATTATATTTTAGACTTCTAGGTGTTTGTTACTCTGTGAGAATGTGCATGGATAAGAAAGAAATCATAACACTGTGTTGCTGGCCTATCTAGAACTCTGCTAGAAGAGTTGAGGGAAGTTTATACAGAACCAAATTCAGGATGACTTGCACTATGTCAAGTCATATTGAGTTATGTCAGCAGTGTCATATATCATTACATATTGGCTTTGTACGATCATAATCAGCATAGCATGAAATAATGTGCATGTGTGGTCACAAAAAAAATAATAGTTTTCTCACATTCCAATCCTACTTCAGTGCTAACACAATCTCTACACAAGTTTTTTACCAGTCTTACCTTTTTGATTTCTTTTCAGAGCTTATTCAGTATTTTTATGTTTCTATGTGCTGTAGGAAAGACTAAACTGTTGAAATGATTGAAGCAAATTTTTTAGAAAGATTGATATTCAAGTCCTCTACCTGGGCACAAATTTAATAAAATCCCAACTGAATTCTGAAGTAAAAGTTCCACAGATTGTTACAATATCATCAATTCCTTGTTACTCTTTGGACAATCACTATATAAGGAAGGTAACAAAGCATTGACTGAGTCCCATATCTGTATTCCTCTGAATGGGAAGGATAAAGTGAGAGGTAATCTATTAAGGAATAAAACCAAAGGGAAAAAAAATCAAAAAAATGCAGCTCATGTCAATTCATAATATATCTGGATAGGCAACGTGAAATTCATAATAATATTACTAATAATATTACTACTAATAATAATGATATAGATGAAGGTAAGAGTTGATGATATTTCTTGGGAATTTCTTGCTACTATGTTAATTTCTGATGAAAAGCAAGCCAAAAACTAGGTAATTATATCCTGGATACTAGTTATGCAGCTTCTAAAAGTCATTTTCAAATTGTCAAACTTTCATCTGACCAAAGGTTCAAAATATCTTTTATATTCTGGAAATACTAGTCAAGTTTTGGGTTTTGCACATTAATATTTCAGGACTGGAAGGTGGGAGTGGAGTATGAAGAAGATGAAACTGAATGAGTCATATTTTTCTTCTCAAAATTTCATCCTGCTCTTTCTGTTACACCACAGTGCACTTTAATAAGACAACTAACATGAGTTGCTGATGGGAGTTGCTCTCCTAGTTACTTTTTGAGAGAATTGTATCTGGGTTGAATGAAGTGTTGTTTCATGTCTAGATCAATCAAAAACGAATATTCCTGTTGCAGCTTTGGAAGAGGTAAAGCTGAACAAAAATATGAAGAATTCATAGCACACTTCTGGTTTGAGAAAACTTTGATAGACCTGAAGCTATGAACTCAACTCAACTGTGCATGAAAAATATTTAAAATCTTCCTTAAATTAATTTTCTATCTCAAAAGATATTAAACAATTTTAAACTTACATTACTTAGTTCAAACTGAAAGTATTCTTTAACATTTTCCCTGAGTTATAACTAAAATCTAATATCCTTAGTTCAAGCCAGAAATAAGATAAAAGAAAGGTATTTTTTTTAAACAAGAAAAAAATTGAGACAGAAAATATTTATCCAGCAGTTCTATCTGCATTGGTAGCAAATTAATAGAAATGAAGAATCACAAAGGTAGAATTAAAAAAATAAAATTAAAAATGTAAACCATCCCAATTAATTGAGATTCAGATATGTTAAACAAAATTACAGGTCCCGTCTTTCCTTGAGTCCCTCTGTAAGTACTGGAAGACTGCAAGGAGGTCTCCTCTAAACTAAACAACACCACTTCTCCTGGTCTGTGGCTTTGCCTTTGCTCCAAGACCCATGTGCACTGGATAATGTAGGAGGATGGGGAAGTCCAGTATGTACCTCAAGGTGATTTATTTGGGTTGAAAATAGTCAATAAATTAAACTGTATTAAGTTAATAACTGTCTAACACTCTGTGTCACCAGTTCTGTGGTGCCTAGGTGTGCATCACCTCACCAGGCACATCACAGCATCGATTTTAACCACAGGCATTCTGGGGATCTGAGCCAGCCTTCCCCCTTCCCTCATGCTCACACCAGTGAGGAATGAACTTAGATAAAACTGAACAAGAACAGCAATACTGGAATCAGAACTGACTCAAATGGGCAACATGCAGCAGTCCAATATATCACATCATTTTTCCTGCTTGAAAGACTCATACCAGGGATGAAATCCAAATTCATGGATTAAATAGCAGGAAGGAGAGTCTGACATTAGTCTGTGTATGGAGGGAAATTGCATTGTGAATCACTGTTCCCTTTTTAGTATCATTATTAGTATCATCATTATTATTATAATTTACCATTATTACTGTATTTGACTTTATTTTCAATTATTAAACTCTTCTATCTCAACATGCAAGTGTTACTTTTATTCTCCTCCCCATTCCACCAGGATGGGGAGGGAGGCAGGGAGGTTGAATGAGTGACTGCGTGGAGCTTAATTTCCAGATGAGCTTAAACCATAAAGACTGTCAAATCCACGTCTCTCTATTTTAGAGACAAGGATTTGTGAGTATGGTATCAAATGTTTTACTTCTAGACTCTTTGATTTATAGGAAACTGTCAAAATTCTTTTAAGATTTGACTGTACTTAATGAGACAAACATAAGATGAGAAAGATAATGCCTCCATCTTAATCTGAACACTTTGTTGAGAAGTATGAAATAGCTTGTATCTGAAGTATCTTTGTATAAAATAATTTTCTTCAGTTCTCTATATCAATTTCTAAGAAAATTTCTCTGAAAGCATGCTTTCATCTTTTAACTTTTTCTTGTAAATGGAATTTTAGTAAAGTAGCCATAAACCAGCAATGTTATAAAAATATACATTATAAGAATAGGAAAAATATAGCCAGCAAAACCATGTTCAAAATCCTCTTTTCTCTTTTCTATTTTATAAAATTATGACAAAAATAATAGTAAAATTGTTTGGTGATTAATAAACCACTCCCTAAAATCTTTGTGGAAATTAGAAATAATTTGATATCCTCTGCAAACAGCACTGACAGCTAAAAATCAATTAGCAGAATATAAAAGGACTAACACTAATGCATTTTTTTCATGTTTTTGGAGGTTATGAAGAACTTGAAACACTATGAATGTGTTGATTTACCATTAAGTGAACTTATGTCTGAATTTTTTTAACCTTGTAATTATTTTTTTCAGTAAACTGTGGATGGACTTTTAGATATTATTTAAATGAAGCTTCATCTGTAACTCATTCCAAACTTCTCTTTGATCAATTAAGATCAGTAAAGTAAGACTAAAGTCTCCAGTATAGCCGCACAGCGTTACAATTTTTAGCTTTTATGCAAACTGAAATCATACATAGTAGTGGAAATTCATATTGATAGTTCAAAACAAATCATGTGTTTAATGCAAATTTCTGACATTCTGTATGAAGTTGTGTTGGTTTTTGGTCAGAATATGTCACATTGTGTCATGTCACAAACTGTGGTGAATGCTACTACTGTAACAGGCCATGACAAACCAATGAGACATACTAAAAGAAATGAAGTATTTTTAAGACTATTTTGCAATCACTGGAATTGCAAGTATCCAGTTTGAATATTACACTTCAAGCAGATGAGTGTAATTTTAGCTGCATTTGTGCCTAACTATCAAGTTAAATCTTTCTTTTCACAGAATTATCCTTCATGTATGTGCAGGTATAGGTATATAAATGCAGCTGTATGTATATAAATATTTTGGTCTGTGAAGCTTGTTCTATGTAGCATTTTGTAGTGAATCTCGGTGTAGTAGCAAGGTGTCCCAGCTCTGTCACTGCATCAGTGTTAAAAAGCATAGTTAATGAGTTAATGCTAATGGGTAGAGTTATATCCATAGCAGACTTTCTATGGGATGGTATTTCTAATCCAATGCTTGGAGCATCGTCCTGTGGTCTTCATACCCAATTATTTCTTTTTTTGGGACAAGGACAAAAGGACTTATTTAAAAGCTTCCTTTCAGCCACCATTATGTGACAGTTACTATACTGAATCACCCTGCAGGGAATATTTTAAAGAGAATGACTGTCACACTCATGATAACTCATCTAAAAAGACTGGTCAGGAATTCTGGTCAGCCTGTAACCAGTGTTTTGGTGGTGTTAAGCAGAATTGACATCAGAAAATTTTTTTTTTTTTAAGATAAATTTTCATGGGCATCCAAAGAAATACTGCTTCAGAAAAATTAATAAAGTCTATGAAAGACTTAAAAAATTTAAATTCTCTGGAGAGTATACATCACAAGTGGGTTTTTGATCTGCCTCCTCTCAAGTGTCACAATTTCAAACCCTAACAGGAAGCAAATATTTTCTTATAGCAATGTCAGAACATTAGCTATGTCCAAGCCAATTAGTTCTTTCCCAGACAAATCTGCTTTAGAAGGAACTATCTGTACACCTCAGGGCCCCTGACTGCCTTTGGCTTTCATGTATTTAGTATAATAGACATATTCAGTGGAAACAAATCATTATTTTTAATTGCTTATCATATAATTTATTTATCAAACTCAAATCAGCTATCATCTTGGCTCTTTTTAATTGATTATAAAGACTCTTCTCATAGAAAAGTACAGGATTTCTGAATGCTAGGCACTACCAATGACACAAATTATAGTAAATATTGTTTGGATTCAGAGCACCTGCATCAAGCTGATGGATGTCACCCAGTTTAGTGGTGGGTCTAAACTTTAAAGAGTGAGGGAAGTGAGGCACTAGAACAGGTTGCCCAGAGTAGTGGTGGGTGCCCCATTCCTTAAAGTGATCCAGGCCAAGCTGGATGGGGGCCTGGTCCATTTGGTCTAGAGGAAGGTGTCCCTGCACATGGCAGGGAGGGTTAGAACTAGATGATCTCTAAGGTGTTCTTCAAACCAAACCATTCTATGATTTTATGATTCTATAAATAGACAGTGTTTTAAATGTATTCAAGTATGACCCTGTGGAGTGTTGTTTAGTTTTGTACTCTTCAAGTTTTACTCCATATATAATATGTATATGAGATCAGAAATAAATTAAGGCCCTAGATTTAAAGTCATAATTTTTCTGTTGGCATATATGCACATGGTGATTTAACAGTTCTTGATCTTACAGCCAGATCTCCAAAAATCTTGACTTTAGCTGGTAAAGAACAGCATTCAGTCAACAAATATAAATAACTGGTAACATTGTACTAGCATGGGGCAAATGCCTTCTTGGAGATAAACACTGACTAATATAATACACAACGTCTGGGGAATCAAGCACATACTGATTCTTGAGTCAGAAGTTGTCTGCGTAAAATTTGCGATTTTCATCATACTAGCATCATGCGTTCTGCTTCAGTGCCTATAAGAAGGTCTCAGGGACTTACTAACCTTTATGGGAAAAGTCTTTTATAACTTATTACCTGTTCTTGAGAGCTAGAGGCCTTTTTTTAGCTTCCTGTAAAATTTAATAGAGGATAGGGGTGCTGTAAAATTCCACAGGAGATGTGATGGCTTACAGGAGAAAGACAATTCTCATTCAGTTCTCTAGATGTAACTTCTGCAGTATTCCTTCCCTATATCACAGAAGCATGGAATCAATCAGGTTGGAAAAGGCCTCTGAGATCATCAAGTCCAACCGACAACCGAGCACCATCTTGTCAACTAGACCCTGGCATTAAATGTCGCATCCAGTCTTTCCTTAAACCCCTCCCAGGGACGGGGACTCCACCTCCTCACTGGGCAGCCCATTATGAAGTATAATTTCCAACCCATTTATGTTTTGGACTTTTCGGTTTTGTTAATTTGTAATTTATATGGTTGATGTATACATAATAACTTATATTTTCTTCAAATATATAGATAATAATTATATTATGTCCTTCTTAATGCATTAGATTCCTTAAAAAACTCACCAGGCATTTCTGTAGATTCTTTTTAATAATATGCAAATATTCCATATTTTTTTAGATTCAGTCATTTTTGTACATCGATTTCTTCTAAAATTTTTAATGAAAAATTAAGGTCCCCCAGCTGGCTACCAGTACTCACTTTTTCTTAAGGGCAGTCTTAATAAGCTGATTCTGCATTTTTTTGAGATAATGTTTTAATGGGAAACCCATTTTATTGGAAAGCCATTGTTCTAACTTGTTATTAAACAATTCAATTGATTTCCATTCAAATAGGTCAGATGATGTAACTTGTCAAGTACAGCCATAGAAAGTCATGTTCAGAAGAGAATTCTCATGCACACCTATTGAAGACATATATATTTTCTAGCATAAATTCAGGAGAATTAGGAAAAAAATGGCAATAATCTGTTTCTAAAATGTTTTTAAAGGTTTAAACTGAATTTCTTATTATCACAAAAGTTAAAGGTGAAAAAGGGCATATGTTTTGCCATAAGTGATCACCAGCTTTTGGCATTTTATATTATAAAAATATTGTCATTTCATATAGAATCAGAATTCAGGTTAAATTAACATATGCATGCTGTGAGGCACACTAGGCTAATCATGTCAAGGTCATTCTGTGTAAAGCTGGAGAATAGGATCTCAAAGGGACTGTGTTTGCTTTGGGGCAGGTATTTTCTGTAGCGCAGTCCCTAAGTCTTGATTCCCTATGTGCATACTGCTTAGACCAAGAATAACCCAGATAGTTATTGATGAAGTTATACTAGTGTTGCCCTGACTTTGCAGTGTTCAGTGTTTTCTTGTTAGATTTTCTCTGTCATGGCCATGACTTGTTTTCTCTCTATTATCTATGTTTTCCTAAATTGTATCTGTGTTTACGAATTCCGGTATACCGGATGGAGAAATATGATTGACAAATACTTTGACCAAGTGGATTATAGGAGGTGGTGATTTCTACCTCCAATCCACTGTGATGTGTGAAAACATATAAATAAAGTCGGAGGGCTCTGCCCTCTCTCTTCCTGCTCTCTCTCCTGCTGCGTCTGTGTGTGTTCTTTGTGTGGCTCTCCTTCAGGCCCTCGGCCTAGCAGGCCTGCCTGGGGAGTGCCATATACTAGGCACTTTAATTTTCTTCAAAATAAACTCAGAACATGAAAGTATCTGTAGTTCTTTGCAATAGCAGTATGTTTGGGGAAATGTTGGTAAGTACATTGGCCCTGTAGCTCAAATCTGTCATTAATGATGAAAGACTAGAAAGGGAACTTTCTGCAGTTTATCTGATAATCTTGGCAGTAAAACCTGGAGTTCTTTATCTTAAACAATATGGGGAATACAGGCAGTTAAAAAAAAAAAAATTAGTCCATCTTTGAGTAAAGAGCCAGCCCCCAGAGATAAAAAAAGAAGATGCAAAGAACCAAATTCAGGACAGGTATTCAAGCTTGTCCATTTTAACATTAACCACACTGAGCTGACAGATAAAAGTGAGATCATAGCAAGAGTAGTATCTTAAAGACCGTTTTCAGAGATGTTTATTAGGATTAAAGTGTTTGGGTTAGCCAATATTTTTTATTTTCTTTAAAAGACACTCTCCATCTTACTTCAAAAGCCATCTCCTGACAATGTGTAAGGGGGATCATAAGATAGTTGGAAAGGGACTTTTTACAGGTGTCTCTAGTGAGAAGATAAAGGGCAACAGTTTTATGTTGAAAGAAGGTAAACTTAGTTTGGACATATGGAATAATTTTTTTACTGTGAGGGTGGTGAGGCACTGGAACAGTTGCCCAGAGAAGTTGTGGATGCCCCATGCCTGAAAGTGCTTAAGGTCAGACTGGATGGTGCCCTGAGCAACCTGGTCTAATGGAAGGTGTCCCTGCCTACAGCAAGGGGGCTGGTACTCGGTGATATTTAAGGTCCCTTCCAACACAAACTATTCTATGATTCTATGTGTCTCTTAGCCAATGGTGAGAAAATGTTTTGAGTTTCTTATGTGGAAGATTCTGAGTACAAAGTTCAATAAATAATGTGACTTACATTTTTATAACTTATCCTCCTGATAAGGCCCAACATTCTGCACAGCATACACACATTCTCATATTTCACCACTGAGTTGCACAGATGTGTGGATGGAAACTCAGAAGTAACATTACAGCCCACAACACTAAAAGACAAAAGTTCCCATTTTCAGCTACCTTGACTGGAAACTGCTATTAAATTTTGTCATTTTGATTTTTCTATTGGTCAAGAAAAAAGGAAATACAACAATCAAAGCTTGATTACAGAAGGAGATATTCCCAACATGTGTGAGAGCTGACAATACAGATAGCAAATATTTTTTGGTATATTAAACCAAAAAAAAGTCAAATAATCCCCAAAGAAACAAATTCCTTTCATATGGAACAATGTGTATTTCAATTGTGTGTTTACTTATATGTTGTACAGAAAATGTAGCATGACAAAAGTCTACATGGTGACAATAACCTTTTAAGGATGTTAAAATTTTATTTTATTTAATGTAGGTATACAGTCCTGTAAACTTAAGTTTCATTTATATAAAACAACAAATGATGAATGCAGAATTTACATACAATCTGATCCTCCTGAAGATACCCTAAATAATCCTGTTATGCCATGTATAAGATCCTTGCTGGGATAAAACCCAAACCACATTCGTCTCCATTAAATAGAAAAAATCATTCTCCCTAAAATATAGTTTTCTAAAAGCAGAATTAATAAAAGGAGTAAATAGTAGGCAGATTGTGAAATGACTGTAAGACCACACAGATGTACAGATGTATAACTGGAATACTAAATTTTATGAGCAGAGTTTGTGGAGTCATTTTGTTGGATTTGAGTCAGAAAGAGCCATTTCAGTGCATTCAAGAGACAGGAGGAGAAATCTCCATCAACCCAAAGGCTAGCAGAAAATTTTCTTCAGGGAAAATGTATCCACTTCTCATGTCTCCCATTTTAGTATTTAGTTTAATGCACATCATGTATTTGGCTTCTGTCTGTGTTTTTCTTTCCCAGCATAATTTTTGCAACAGATTTGCCCTGAAGCATTAACTACCCTTGACAGTTTTCTCTCTTACTGTGTGATTACTTGCTTAGCATAATGGCTTTTCTGCTTTTTTAAATTAGTATGGTGTCACAGGAACTACTGTCAAAAAAGTTGACTTTAACGCAATATGATAATATCAGTAATGGTAAGAACATATAGCATGTTAATGTAACTATACTTCAGGTGTCCTGAGTAACCTTTCAGAATTTCCATGCTTTATTTTGGACAGACAATTTTGAGAAGGCATTTTAAAAAAATCAGATCTGTAATATGGAAATAGCAAAACACAGCTGAACAAAATTTCCCAACAGAACATTTTATTCTCTTTTAAAAGAATTGTACAAAAACCCCCAATATCTCATTAAAAAATGCTGATTTTATCTATGTTCTAATGCTAACCTGACTTACTGTGATACCAAATTATGATTATTTTCACTCATAAACTGTATAACAGTACACATTATATTCAGTAACATAATTCCTTCTGTAATCGTCATTATGCTTATATTATAAATTATACATGATCTTACAAATTTTAAAAATATAATTATTTTATATTTTTGAATATATTTTTTCAATAAACTCCTGAGATTAGGTTACTTGTTTTATTTATTTGCAAAATTTTAAGATTTTACTTTCGACTCAAATACATGATGCATTAATTTTATTAACTGGAATTTGAGGAGACCAAAATTCAAACTCCTGCCCACTTACTATGTGACTTTGTAGTACAATAATATTGAACATTGCTCTACCACCACTTTGATTTCATTCATGTACTAAAACGGAAAGAATTATGGAGCATGGATAATTTTTGAATCAATAACCACATTTGACAGTGAAGAAGTTTTAGGTTTTTACTGCAGTGAGCAGTGAAAAGTTTAAGCAATATTACAGCAAAAATAAACCAACATAATACTTATTCTTCTCTTTCCTACTGACTCATGTTAAAAATAATGTGGTGAGGAAGCTACTGAAAGACAGAAAAACAGTCTTTTCTTTAAAAAACACAAGGCAGTTAAATTGTATAATCCCACTTAATGTTTTGAGTAAATCTCCATATAGATTCAGAGATTAACTGAATAAATTAATAAATTTATGAATATTTTTGTTTTATTCTCTTGTCAGTAGCAAATATTTCCTCAACATATGCTACACAAATACAGGAGTGCTTCTCATAAACAAGCCACTGAAATTCTGTTCTTTTGCATAATAGAGCTGGATTAGTTCTGTTCTGCTTAGGCTGCAGGCCCAGGGAAATGCAAATGCACATGTGGGTGTCTAGCTCATAAACTATACTTAACTGTATTTAAGAGGTCATATAAATGTTATGTTAAAATTTCATCAGCTTTCACCATTTAATACTACATTATGCATATAACTGCTGATAGTCTTTACATTTTTCCTAACATCAGAAAGAATCCAAATGCATTCATATACATTAATCACAATATTTCAGTGCTAAACTGGTTAATGTAGTTCAACTTTATTGAAATTATCACTAACTTTCAAGTACAGAGAATGTCTAATATGATAATTATAAGGCCTTGAAAGAAGGTTGGAACAGTCTATGATCTCAAAGAAAAATAAAATCCACTCTTAAAATAACTAACCTGAACAAGTTTTTTATACTTGGTAGGGATAATGAAGTTCTTGGTATATACTATCTGCTTTATTAATTATGCGAAATTTATGGTTTCTTTTCAAAAGGTTATTAAATTGGAATATAATTAAAAATATAATAGCTGAGAACAAATGTATATGTTTCTGGAAGTATGAGATTAATAACACTGGCATGAATTAACCATTATGTGAAATATATTGGTATATTCTTCACATACAGCTTTGCCACTGCACTTCATTTCTGATCTACAAGGTCCTATTCAGCTCTTTTGTCTCAGCCAAGTAATGAGTGGTAACTGTGTCATGTTTATGAACAGATTCAAATAGTTATTTCAGGTATTAAGCAAAAATTGTCCAGCTTTAAATTACTAAAAGTCTTGGCTCAGTAACTCTGAGATAATCACAGTGTTCTTGGGGTTTCTGTATCTCTTTTTGTCAGCAAAAAAACAGCTAGTTGAATGCTGTTTGTTATATTTTTTTTGTGTCTGGATGATTTATACAAATGCATTCCTGTATTTTCCTTATCATCCTTTCTGCTAACTAATTTGAATATTTCTCTTTAATTTTTCATGATATAAATCTTAGTGAAGAAATACGGGTGCTAAAGGCTTTTATACACCTCATAAAAATCCTTCAAGTATTTTTCACAGTGTAACATCCAGAAATCTCCAGCACACCCTGCGGCTGGATCTGCATTTCAGAACATCCTGCTCTAGGCAGACTGGACTTGTTGGCCTCATTTCATTTACAAGGAAAATATGCCCCAATTATCTCCATGAAGAGGCCTGCTAGAACGTATTTTTTTTTATTTCATCCCTCTGGAAGGAAATTTGCATGTGCAGTGGAGTGGTGAGCTAGCACAGTTCCCCACAACATGGAGCTGAGACTGAAGCAAAATACACTTTGTGCCAGAATTGAGGGATGCACTGCAGGGCACCCTCACCTCATAGGCCTTTTAATCCATAATATATATTTGATAGTTACATGTCACTATCCTGCCACATGTTGTCATGTCACATCCTCATGGATTATAACTCTACTAATAAATTAATTGAGTTTGGGCCATGAAGTAAATAGAAACAAAATGATAAAACTCACAAAGCCCCCAAAACAGAGAAAAGAAAATATTCTTAAAATTGAATTTTCTTATTTTTGAAAGCATGTAAATATCTAAAATTAATTACCTCTGGTCAATGTTAATGCTTAAATGATTATTTGGAATTTTCTGGGAGAAAACCAGCTATCACGGGCTAAATTTTTCAAAAGATTATTGCAGCAATTTAACAGTATATTTGATTGAATTCCAGTGCCAAGGTATTTTCCTTGTTTAGGTATAATTTTGCAATAGAAGCATACCTAGTATACATTTCTATATGCAGTATAATATGGAATGCTGAGCTCAGAAAGAGATGGAAAATAATCTACATAAATTAACACGATTTCTCACACTTCAGTTTGTGAGGCAGTTTGTCAACTTACCATTCAGGCCCACCAAGACATTTGTCCAGCACACCCAGGTGGAGAGGACACAGAGAAGAAACAGAGCACAAGCAAGCAAATACATGTCAGAAGGACTTGTCTCCTGGCCAGAATCTCTTTCTGAGCAGTTCACAGTCTATAGATATCAGTTAAATTACATCATTTTTTAAAACACAGAAAAATTAATAGGCTATTGTTTGGGTATTTCCCCATTTTTTAGGAGGTTTAAATGAATGGAGATACTTAATTCAGCAAATTAATGTATCTAATAGGTTATACAAGTAAAAATAGAATCATCCATATATTAGTATAATTCAAGTAATTTGCAATTCATCTGAGACATTGTAGACCTTTGACAACTAACTGTTGAAAGACTTAATCCCTGAGGAATTTATAAATATTTTTACCTTATATGGACACAGAGAGTTTAGAGCACATTTGCAGAAGACTCATGGACAGCTGCCTTTTTTAGTAATGCTTATTAATTCCTGTGGTAGTTAGGATAAATTAGGCCAGGTTAACATAACTGCTACCATAAGCCCATGAACTTTATCTGTTGTTTCTATAAGTAATCAGTAGATGACTAACCTCTATTTCTGAAGGACAGAATGAACCTTAAATGTAGGAAATGGACAGCCAAACTATACAAGCCAATCATCAAAAATGGCAGCAAGTCCAGAAGCTTTTTCTTTTGGCTGCCAAAACAGCAACACCAAGTCAGGCACCACTGCCTCCTGTTCTTTTGCTCTGTACTGCTGTAAAAAGTCCAACTCTGTTTCCTGTATTGCCAGACATTGGAGCCCTGAAGGAAGAAGGTAGCTTTCTCCTTAGATTTTCTACTCCTGAATTCCTCTCCTCCAGGACAAAAGAACCTCAACCTCTACATGTTTTCTGTTCTGTATTTATTCAGTTCATCTTCTAGTTGAACATATGCAAATAGAGAAACAAATAAATGAGAAATCCAGTCAGAGATTCCTGTCTCAGAAGGGAGAACTGAGGATCGTCTGGTTTTGGCTAGGGTAGAGTTAATTTTTGTAGTTGCCGATACAGTGCTGGGGGTTGAATGTAGCATGAGAATAATGTAGATAATACAATGTTTTAGATGTTACTGAGCAGGGATTATCCTAAATCGAGGACTTTTCTGTTTCCCAAGCTCTGCCAGAGAGGAGTCACACAGGATGATGGGAAGGAGCACAGCCTGGACAGCTGACCTGAACTGCCCAAAGGGCTATTCCATGCTACAGAAAGTCATGCTTAGTGTATAAACTGAGGGGAGCTGGTTATGAGACACGAGAGGGAACACATTTCTACAACTTTTCAAAATATATGTAAAAACTCTCTCATTATATTGCCTGAAATTCCCTATGTGGTTGATTAGCTATGACAAACTCTTCACTCAATAACCTTTTCAACAACAGACGTCACTAATTTATGCTTAAAACACTTGAAAAGTAGTCCCATAAAAATTCTCTCTTGCCAACTATATTATTAAATAACTTTTCAGACAGTTAGTTTTGTGAAGGAACTTATTCTTGGATTCTATTTTTAGTGAATTGTCACTCTAGTATATCTAGCTTTCTCAGTCTAATGCTCTGCTTTTCTCCACTTAGTCTCTGTAAGAGTCATTCAAAAGGTTTCTAAAATTTATAGTCAAAAAGTTTAAAGCTTTTTCAACATAACTCAGCTACTCTGATTTTTGAAGTTAAACTTTGCATCCTAATCCCTTATACACACTGTTTAATAATTTATGGGAGAATTTCAAGTGACTTCTTGAAGATTTTTTCTTTTGGAGAGAAAAGGAAGAAAGAGAAAGAGTGCTTCCATCGTGATCTTGCATAGCATGGAATTAGGGATTAAGCCCCTTTTAATATTTTAATAACATAACACACAAAAAAATACAGGTTGCCCCATTGTTCAGAAAGACAGATAATTATAAATAATGTTAAAAAATTAGTTTGAAATCATACAAATAAACCGCCTCTAGATCTGAGAATTTCCTCCTTTCCTGCAGTCACTTAAACTGCTAATTATCTGGGGAAAAAAAGGTCTGTGTAATCTTATTACTATTCAGTAAAGTTTTCACTGAGGGAAAGATAATGGTATACACTACTGTGAGAAATTATATCTGATCCAATGAACCTTAACTTCTGTTGTATAGAAACCTAATTCGGTTGCAAAATGTTATGCAGAAATAAGGGAATATGGAGGAAATCAAGTGTTTCATCCCACAGAGCTCCTTCCACTAGGGGGAGACGAAACTGCATCTGAATATCAAACTCCACAATGATATTAAAATGCTTTATTTAATAACGTGCCACTACTTTCCCTGCTCTACTTTGGAATTCACAATAGACTTGATCTTTAATGTCCAAATTCTATCTCTTGATGCTATCTTTGCTAAGGTTTTCACCCTTTCACAAATATTTTGCTTTTTACTAGGTAACAGATAGTATGCAGAAAATAGTCAATATTTATATATATAGTCAACATATACCTAAAGATATAGACAGTATTGTGGAATTTCAATGACACTATTCTAAGCAGTAGCACCAAATACTTTTTCTTATTTAACATTCTTCATGTTCGTGATTCTTATAAATATAGACAGAATTTTTAGGAAACTATGAAGTTATTACAAACACATAAATCACTTTTAATAGTTCAGGTTATGCACCATGTAGCTACTTCTACATATTCATTTGTGTGAAAGTAAGTAAGAAGGAGTTTTATTGCACAGATTTATAATTATTTAGAGTATTTATGAAGATTGTAGAGTATTGGTTTTTAACTTCCTAGTTTGTTCCCTAAAAGAAGATAACTAGCTCTAAATGCCAGACTATCTTTCTAGACAGAAATGAAACATTAATACCTTCTTTCCCACTGACAAGATTTTTTTTATCATGTTTTGGCTACTTTTACAAGGTGGGTCTACTATGTATGCTTCTAAAATATTCTGTCTTCCAGCCCTTTCCTTCTTCTTCCCCACAGACTTTGTTGCTGGTCATGACACCATATGGTCTGGGATATCCTTTTGGTCAGTTTGGGTCAGCTGTCCCAGCTGTGTAGCCTTCCAGCTTCTTGTGGACCTTCAGCCTCCTCGCTGGTGGGGAGAGGTGAGAAGCAGAAAACACCTCAACTCTGCGTAAGCACTGCTCAGCAATCTTGAAAACATCTGTTTTCAACACTTTTTCCTGCACAAACTCAAAGCACAGCACCATAAAAACCTCTATGAAAAAGTTTATATGGCAGCCAAAACTGGTACAATCTTCACTCTTTATTCCATGCTGATTATGTCATGATAGGTCCCACACTATCTAATACATCCCCATTAGGCACCACCCCCTTCTTGTCCTTTGATATATTTAGAGATATCATTCTCTTAGTCTGTGGACCAGCACTACAAAATACCCTGGGAGTTCATTCAGCCCATGCCTCTGGACTCCACCTGTTATGGTGGTCCCTCAGGACAGAAGAGGTGGTGTATTGTGTGGGAAATATAGTTGAGGA
>VYZT01060498.1:2374-12683 GCA_013400735.1 Pomatostomus ruficeps | reverse complement strand
TCTTTCTCTCTTTCTTGTCTTTTCAAAGGCCAGTAATTTAAAACAGGCAGTGCTTTTCAAAGACACCTAGTTTCTTCTCTAATGCCACAGCAGATCATTATCTCTTGCAATGTCATGTTGACCTGGCTTTGTTCTATACATCTCTATTCTGATAAACTGTCACATTCAGCAAGTTCTGTGCTGTATGTTTGATTTTATTTCTTTCTTGAGGTCTTCTTTTACTAGTAGCAGGTTGCCCAGATAAAAAAATCATTGCTTTTTCTGTATGGCATTTTTTTCTTGATCGATGGGTTTCAAGTGTACTTGTTTTGGATTTGAATGCATCATAAGTCAGTGCATTTTGCATAGTTTGTTTGGATCTTAAATTGGTATTAATGTGGTTGGTCTGTTTGAAAGATGAAAAGGACGGAGGTTTGCAATATCCTGGGATTTTCTTGCTGTCTGGAAAATTTCATGTTCATTCTGTATTTCCATTTTAGAAGGAAAAGGTTAATTATGAGAACACAGTAAGACACACAACACAGCATCAAGGTCCCTTGGATTTGGGTTGATACGTCCCTCTGCCAGGCTTCCCTGCTGCTCATTTCATTCTCTAGTTGTCGCATCTACTTTGGCATTAATGTCACCCATCACAAAGTGTAAGTTGTGTTTTGGTATTCTGTCAATCACACTTTTGAGACAAGTGTAGAATTTGTCCTAGTCACTATGTTCTTCTGTCAGAAAACATCTCTGCATGATTGACGTCTTTAGGAGCTTGGTTTGGAAACTGGCATATATGATGTGCTGGTTGATAGCTCCCCCACCAAAGCATGATTTCTCCACAAAATCTGTCATGATGAGTGTTACCCAGTTTGCATGTACCTTGTCACACAGATGGTTCAGCTTTCTGTTGGTTCAGAGATGGTTGCCCACTTTTTACCTTTAGCAAGGATCATGACATAGGAGTAAAGAAGAGAACACCATTGCCCTTTGCTTGTAGGCACATGGAGGCAGAGGTACAAGAACATCTCCCTGAAAATCAGCCTGACAAACCACAATCCATGCATGTTTACCTTGCTCCAGAAGTTCCTATTCCCATGAGCAGAAGCAGATAACCATACAGCCTACTATTAAATAGCTGGTCAGATTATCCAGGGTGGTGTCAATATTTCCTTGCTTTCTGAGTCACTGCACTCCTGCAAAGCTCTAGGAGAGGGTACAAGCCCCTCATCTAGCACTCCTATTCTTAGAAATGCAAACTGCCAAAACAGAGAAATAATGAAAGAACCATATAAACCCTGAAAACATTGGCATGATATGGAAATAATATGAGATTTGGCTTAGGAAAATGTGACTGATTGCACTGTAGGTAATAATAATTTGAGGCATATGACTCAATATGCAGGAGAAACACAGACAGTGGTGATATTGAAAAAAACCCCAAACCATGGAGTGGAAGGTATAGTGATGAACACTTCATTGCTATAGTGATGGGATAATCCTGAATATTACTTTGCACTGTCTACTTAAAGGCATCCTTTTTCCAAAGGAACTTCTGTGAATTGTTCTGGAAAACTCAAATGAATTCTGGCCAACAATCACTTAGCAAGAAAGATACTGCCAATATGAAGGGAATTTGGAAGAGCAGCAAAACTGGTTAAAGATTGGGTGGACTGTGGCATAAACATAAATATATAAACTACTGCTTGATTAAGCCATGACTAAGGTGATACACAGAGTGGAGGAAAATCAGGGAATGGGATAACATTAGCATACCCATTGATATGGCTATAGATACCCAAGAGGAAGTGTTTCTTGTGGTTACTGTTCATTTTGTAATTAACACTAATGGACTGACACTACAAATAAAACACTTAAAATGGCTATTGCGAGAAAAACCGTTACTTTTATTAGGCTGTGAAAAACAGGAGTAAAAAGACCCTTAAAAGTGAAAAGTCTCTAGCACTGGCAAAAGTATAGAGTGGATAATCTCACAGTTGCAGGGAAACAGACTGGATGATCTCTGGTCTCTTTTCTTTTGCTTGTCTCAGATTCTGGCACCAATGCATATTTAGTATTAGACTTATTTGTTTTCTCTTCTTATTGTGGTAATCTTTTGCCTGCTTTGCTTTCAGAATAGGAACTCATGTAATATAATCATTATCAATGTAACATGCACCTGATCATCTGCTTATGCCTTTGACTGTTTCTTCAGACTACAAAATGAAGAATGTCTTTAAGACTGTAAAAAAATATTATTTGGAAACCAACAGTGGAAATAAATTATCCATCTTCCTATTTTATGTTAACTGTGAAATATTTCTGGCTTTCTTTGGTTATATGCTTTATACTTTTAAAATAAATAACACTCAAAAAAACCCAAGAAAAGCTGTTTGTCTGAAAAGATAGACTAGTTTATTTCAGAAGATATGGAAAACACATAAATACAATGTCCATTATAGACTCTTCAGCTGGCAAGAACAAAAATGATACAGTCTTGGCATTATTTTTGACAATATTAATATAATTGACTAGGGGACAGGGTAATCTAACAGCAACAGCTTTGGCATGTTACAGTGAAGCCAAAAAAATTGGAGTAGTTAGTTAATATCCTCAGCCTAACCTTCGTATAATCGCATTACCTCCAGAACCCCCGTCACTCCTGACAGATGTCCAGGGAGAATTTGGTTGTGGGGGGATGAATAAGAGGATGAGTGAGACTCTGGTCTGCAGCTCAGCAGAGCCACACGTAGCTCCCAGTAATGCCTCAGACATCCTCCATGAGCACGGGGACATTGCACTGCCAGTGGTTTATCTCTCTTGCCTCTGAATGATCCATAATAATTCTGTCTTCTCCCCATCCTGAAACACTATCTTTCTACTTTTTCTGAGCAAAAGCTGTGTTCATAAATGCACCCAAAACACCTGCCAACAGCTGGATCGAGTCCACTGGCTGGCAATTAGCGTGTTTTGTTGGGGACAGAGCAGCACCGGCTCTGTCTGCCAGTGCTGTGATGTGCCTGCCAGCAGTCAGTGTCGTGGGAAGGTGTGAAAGCATCACAGCCACCACCACTCCTGCCCCACAATTTAGCAGGTACCTTGTGGTTTCTGAACTGAGAAGCCTTATGCTTTTCCTAAAAAATATATATTGTCCTAATGTAAGGTTTTTGTGTCACTGTAGCTGGGAACCAGTACAGCTAAAAGAAGAGCAACAAATGTATGCTCTATAGTTTGCATGGTTCCCCTAGGTTCTATATCGGACACCTAAAAAGGATTTCAATAGAATTAGCAAACTTTTATAATACAACATTTCTTTCCTCAAGCCCACCTCTTAGACATTATTTGTGGTTACCTGCAATACCTTGTTTCACATCTGTTTTGGCAGATGCTGATGCTGATGTTTGTTTAGTTTGCTGTATTTCATTTTAAATGAAAATATATGAAGTCCTGCAGCCTGAGTTCACTGTGAGGTGAGGGGCAGAAATACCCCTTTTCTGATTATCTCCCAAGACAACTTCAATCAGTCATGATTCACCCCATCAGATTCACTCTCCAGACTCTGGCTAACCAAAATCCTCGAGCCCTTGTAAACTAGGCACCTCGTCTTCTTACTTTTCTGATCTTTCTGACCTCATGTCAGAAGCGAAGAGAGAGTATGTTTGAGTAAAGCTCACATTAATAAACAAAATAAGTTTTATAACTGGGTTGCATGAAATTTAGTAATATTTTAAGCCTTGGCCACAATCATTTTACTGGTCTTATATGACCATAAAAATTCACTATTGGAACAACACCTGGGATACAAATACTTCTAATATAAGTGATATTAATTGGGTTCTACATTGTGTATTAAAAATAAAGGACTGTTACCATAGTTAGAAGGATTTGTGCAGTACTAGGGATGCCATTATATGTGTAAACTACATGGAGAATGTTTTTTATTGCTGTTTCCAAATTGACTTTAGGTGAAAGCACAGCTGGGTGCGGAGGAAGCAGGCATTTAAATATTCAGCTCCCACTTTTTGAAAATTGCACTGCAATTTGGAAAGTGCATTCTCTCTTGGGAAAATTAGGCCTTAAAGTCCTGCTGCAGATGACTGATGGTGCCACCTCTCCATCAGCCCCTCCATTCCTGTGATCACTGGTTAATTCTCCATTTAGATGGCGTGACTAAATTTCATATTGTCTGCTCACGCAGCGAGGAAACATACTGTCTGCACTGACTTTGTAGAGATATTAAGCAGAAAAAGAAGTCTTTTGCATTAAAGACGTTTTTTTCTAAGATCACACTTGCACTCACAGATGTCAGTAGCAGTGGCCAAAGGACCAAGTTATAAAAAAATCTTGGGTCTTGAAAAACAGAACGGAGTGTGACATTGCAATTTGGTCCATTTTAAGAGAGAGAATGGCTTCCTTGGCTATTGTCTTGTAATGAACCCAGGTTAATTAACACTTGTTTGTAATAACAGAAGACAGTTACCTAAGTTTAGTGGTCAACTATGGCTATAATTCCACTGAAGATGCAGTTCTCCTTACCATTGCTCCTGACTGGACATCTGTATACCTTACTCTAGCTGTGTCCTCCTCTTGGTGCAAGCAACAACACAGATGCCTGTGGAAACATGATACACATTAAAATTATCTAGGAAAAAAGTCAGAGAAGTTTTGTGGTCCCCTCCATGTCATGGCTACAAAAAGCCACCTGTGCAGGTACAAGGGAGGGTCTGTGACCATGCAGCAACATTTGGGAGGAAGTGCAGCTACCTCCTCTAGAAGAAGCTTGGATTTAGACTCGATTCATCTGACCACGAAGCCTTCAATAGTGCAATTTCATACCATGCTGACTATGATCTAATGGTAGAAAGATGGTATTGTACCTGTTTCCCTTCCTTCCACTGCCAAGGTTCCTGATCCATTGAAGGACCATGTGGTGACCTGGATCAGTTTGATGAACTACTGAAAAACTAATCAGACATTCATGGTTGGACCACAGCATAGCTGCTCAGCCCTAGGAGGAGCCATGGGATGGGAAAACTTTGCAAATGGCCTAGTCAGCTGGAGCTGCCTTTGAGATCAATTAGCACAAAGTTGGACTTGAAAAGCAAAGGTGGGTTCAACTTGTTTCTGCAGAGGGTGACATCTATTCCAAAATGTTTTAGAGGTTCACCACATCCCTCTCTACATAACTGAGTGCATTTCTTGTGTTAACATAGGAACTTTGGTCCAAGGAATGTTAGGTTCCTTTTCATTAAAGGGTTTGGTGCTCTATAGAGTTCATGGAGCCACTTACTTGAGTTTTAGATGTACCTGATCCCCCAAGATACTCAATTATATTTATACACACTTTAAGACCACTTTAAGCTTGCTGCAATGGTGCTTGTGAGGCCCAGTGGAAAACAGATATATTCACTTCCCAGATGTGTTTCATTATAGATGTCCAGATACATTTTGGTTCTTTACTCCTTTTTTTAATTTGATGTTGAGTTCAGTAGCATTTGGGGAGCCTCACATGTCTCTTGTTCTCTACTAGAGGGGAGTCACAATTTTTTTTTTAAGGGAATCTGTATGAGGATTCATATCAATAAATATTGCTAAAATAAACAAGGGTGACAAAGTTCAGCTGAAGAGCGCTTCTTTATTGACAGAGATGGCAAGCAGAGAGAGCATCAAAGTCTCAATAAATAAATGCCTGATAACTGACTTACAGGAAAAAAAAGTCAGCCTTTTTATAAGTTGTATCATTAGCAATGCAAAACCAGTCCTCGATGTTATTATTATTACAGAGATTTTTTTGCTTGTTTTTCTCTTCCTGCTTCCTAGTTCTAATTCAATCTTTATTATTTTGCAAGATTTTGCCAACAAAAAAAGCCTCTGTACATCAAAGTGGGTAGTGAGTAGCTGGGATGAGGTTCTGTCAAGGGAGAGAATGGGACACTTGGCATTAGGAGAAAGTACTGTGCGCTTAGAGATGAACAGTTTTATTTTAATCTTTTCATCTACTTTAGCTCCTTTTTGTTTCAGCTGCCATAAACACTTGCTGTGGAGCCAATGTTCGGTACTGAAAAGATTTTTTTGTGTGTGTGTTCCTCTCATTTCTGTTGAAACATGACACTCAAATTGGAGATAGGAGCAGAGATCAACAAACCCTGTCAGCTCTTGTCAACCCAGGTGTAACAGTGTGATCTTCTTAAATTGCTTCTAATCTACCAAAGATCTCTTTATCTGCAGTCTCCATCATGCTGTTTGCTCACATTTGGTTAACACTTTAAATTTCCCTTTTGGAAGTGTCACTGTTTGCCATTTAGCAACTAAGAAGAACTGTGAGAGCAGCTTAAAGCACATGGATTTGGGAGGCTAGAAAAGCTGATTAGCTATTCAGGGAGAATAATCTTATTGAAAGTAGTAAGAGCTGTATAGAGAATGCTTTTCCCTTTCCTTGTAACAATCTTCTAATTATGTTGTCAAGCTTGCTGTCGTGTTCTCCCCCTGTGCCATTAAGAAACCGTTTTCTAAGTTAAGAAAGAGATTTCCAGATTGTGATGATGTTTGCTTTTTTTTTTTATTGTTTAAAGAATCTTTGTGTATTAAGCCAAACATTAAAAAATTATTCATGTGCAGCATAATTATCTGAGATGAGGCACTCAGGGCTGTGGTGGTGGCAAGAGAGGCAAGGGGGTGCTCTGCAGGTGGGAGTTATTCCTCCATATGCCAGGGGATTTCACCTCTGTGCCTGGGATCTGAGTCGAGGAGGAACATTTGTGACTAAAATATGATCACAAATCGATAGGTGCTCAAGGGGTCAGAAGCAAGGCCAACAGCTATCTGCAGCTGCAGATTTACGAGCAAACCCCAATATTTCTCAGTAATGGATGAACAAGTCCAATTGTGCTAAAATCCATTCCTTTATTTTTTCTGTTGTTCATATTTTGATGAAAAGTATAGGAGCCAAACTTTTATATATCCCCTTCAAATTTGATGTCTGGTAATTCAGTGGCACAGTATGGATCTATTCACTGATATCAGCATGTTGGTGGACATATAGTATCATATAATTAAAATAAAATATATTAGTTGCTGACCAAACCCAGACCTGCTCAACAGTCTTCTTGTTTGTGATTAATGGCAGAAACACCTCCTATCCCATGGCTTTGATTTTAATATTTTCCTGTTAAAAATGCAGTCATTTGACCAAACACAATATCAGTAGGATTCATTAATTTACTTTTGCCGCTGAGTCTCCAAATGACAGTTGAAGTTCATATTAATATCCAGTGGGATTAGGTGTATCAAAGTATTAAAACCATAACACAGCTGAGGAAAAAATCTGCAGAATAACTATCATAGTGACTAACTATGGTATCAGTTCTGACACTATGCTTCATGTTTTGTTGTTGAGACACAGCAACCTATTTCTCCCTCACAGTTAATGACTAAAGGTGTGTAGAAAGTGTTACCGAGCAAATACGGTGCACTGCATAAGTTATTTCTTTAAAAGTATAATGGCATGCCATCACATATTTCAATTTTCTGGATGTTTCCCAGAATCAAATTTCTTCTTCTCCCATTTGCCATTGTGTGACTCCACTTTATTCAGCAAAATTACTTTTTATTTCAACAGCAAGAGCAAAAAAATTGGTTACAAAATTTTCCGTATACAAAATACTTGCTATCTGAGTGAAGATAATTCTGCTTGACTGACGCAACTCACCAAAGTCTAACAATTTTTCTTTTAAAACAAAGTAACAGTCATTTTAGAAGTGATTGAGTGATTGTTTTTTTTAAAAAGCCCCTCATGTTTTTTACCACATCACATACATATTTATTATCCTACTTAGGTATACAATTGGCCAATTAAAAAAATTTTATCACTTTCTTATAACATATATCAACCATTTATATGCACACACACACACATACATATATATGGAGACAGACATAGAGATATAGACATGCATACATACAACAAATTCTCCTGAATGCTACCAAGTAGGTTGACAGAAATTATGAACATTTCTAACAGAAACCTATTTTATTTGCTCTTCACTTAAAAGTTAGGGAAATATTTATGTACAATGTTTTTGAGTTGACAGATCTGCAGTTTCAGATGAAACCATAATTGATTTTTCAGAATGAGGCAGAATTCACTTTTCTTTCATATGACAGACACATGCTATGTACTGTATTAGCAAAACCAGTATGTTCTAGTCTGTAAACAAACCCTCACCATGCTGAATTTTATAAGAAAGCTAATACTAATACTTAACACAGAATTTGCCTCTATGAGTGTAAAGCCAGTTGTGCATCAAGGATTTGACAAGTAGCAAGAAGTTGATATATATTTCCTATATACATATGCATATTTCTTTTAGTGGATAGAGCTAAACTTTGCTCTCATAAAATATGCATATATAGTGAGAATCAATTTCTCCTAAATGAGATTTTCCTCTTTTTGGTCTTCTCAGACACTGTAATCACAATGGAAAACCTGTCAAAATTATTGCTGTTCCCAGACCCAATGTCATTCTAGAGAGTATGAATGATATGTAGGTTTTTTGGTCAGTGTTAGATTTGACAAGGCCCTCAATAAGCTAACTCTCCCACATACTTTTCCAGCACATGATCTCCACACCTATGGGGCCCATCTTTTCTCCTCAGGGAATGTTTTATCAGACAGAGCAAGTTTACAATCTGTACTTAACCTGGCGTTCTCCCATAATCACATGGATTGACATCCATGTCCTGCTCTTCCTTTTAGTGATGAAAAACATTATTCTTTCCAGAAAAAAAGCATCTCCACTTCCTTACTGACTATATGAATGCCTAACGTGAGGAATTATGTCAAATTCTGAACTGCTGTTCAAACCTCAGAAAAGTCAGTGAAAGGAATGTGCCACAACCTGATTGCAGGAGATAGCTGAAGGGTGCATAAAGTGGGGGATACTGCAGATTGCCTGTGCAAATCTTCGTGTAGTCTTTTGGCCATACTTCCTGCAGGTGTGTTTGGGAACACTCAGGTGCAGCAGCAGTGTAACAGGTGTATGCCAGCCTACACATAATTTGATGCTGGAGAGCATGGAAGCATCTTTAAAGCTGATAGATGCATTAGCTGCCTTCTATTGAGGGTAAGAGAAGTAATTGAGTCCTTTCTTGGAGTTGTAACAGAGATATCACATTTAGTGTTCATTCTTTTTCAAAACTTTTATGCAGTAAACAGGCTGCCACACAAACGTGTAGTTTCTCCTTCCTACTTCACATTTCATTTGTTTTCTCTGCCTCCCTTCTCAGTGCCACTATTGAGAGCTCTTCCTGAAGAGGATGATACAAGCTTGTTCTGATCATTCTAGTATTCTGATCATTCACAAGCTCTATCATTCTTGACCCAGAGTATATAATTAATTTTGATTATTCACAATTTATGAATGTATCCAATGAATCATAACTTTTATACATAACCTCAGTTTCTCACGATTATTATCCGAGTCCCCAAGATATAGGAGAATGCAGTCTCTGATTTGAAGAGCTTACTTTCTAATTTGATCCAAGACAGAGGTGAGAGTAAATGATGAAAGAACGAGAGAAAGAAAGAATAGTGGGCTCCTATTCATTACATAGGTTAGTAATGTCACAGTCTGATGATTCTGAATCATTTTCAAGTATCCCTTTTATAAATCAATAAATAATGATTGCTGTCATTACAGAGCTGTTTAACCACTATTTTTTGGCTGATTCTTTTAAGTATCACTTTCAGAAGGGCATCATGAAGAACAAAGGAATAGAGTAGAGAAGAAAAACAGAACTGTTTCCATGTTTGTGGAATAACATGGATAAATAGTGTAGAGAAGAGTCTTCCTAAGAACCTGTCCATGAACTACTTGCTTAAATTTTCCTGGCAGAACAAAAAAAACTTAATAGTCTAAAGTGCCAGAAGACAGGAACAGGGAGACTGAATAAAGGCAAGATGGTTAAAGAAAAAGGGCCATTATGCACTTATTGCTGCCCTCAAAACCTGCACATATGAATGAAGTTGAAGCAAAATGCCAGTTCAGTGCAACAACCACTGCCATCACCCTGGGTGCAGCTTCCTGTTCTGAAGGGTTCTTTAGAAATGGTATATCTTAGCAGAGATTAGAGGAGGAGGAAGGAAAGGGAGAGATAGTCTTCACAATGTCCAATAGGTGTCTGCTAGCCTGGTCTTACCAAATGAGTGTGACTTCAGGTAAAGTCGAGATGGAAATGTCAGAGGGTGGGAAAGTTTCTGTTCCTGTTCTTGGTAAGGAAAGTTGTAGGGCATTGAAGGGAGGCAATGCACCAAACTGGAGCTTAATCTTTG
>VYZT01060484.1:0-32072 GCA_013400735.1 Pomatostomus ruficeps | reverse complement strand
ACAGTTAACTGATTTTTTTTTTTAGAAAAGCCTCCAAAAAAAGAAAGCTGTGATACAACAAACTTTCAAAACTTAATGTATGGAAAAAAAGAAAATCTTTTTCATCCTTGAACAAACTTAAAAGGCCAAGGGAAATGCATTAAATATTTATGTTTCTTGATATTTCAGCAGAATGTGTAATTAATCTAAATTTTGGACAGAACTTAAAGGAACTTACTTAGAATCCCTCTGAGCACATCTTACTTAACCAGACAATTGTGAGGAATTTTAGCCCAGTGTTGCTGATCATGCATGTTATGTCTCTCTTTTGTTGTGGTTTGTGATTAAGCAAGAGTTGAAACCTTGTCAAGCAATATTTTATGTATTAAAATACAGTGTGCTGGTTCATTTTATAGTATGTGATGCTATCAGGCAAAGTTAGTTTTGGGTGTAAATCATGACATGATTGAGAGAACTGCTTGGTTCCGAATTGTACCTTCTGAATCGTATGATTTCCCCTCTGAAACTTTGGCACTTCATATGAAAACCTCTTAACAGTTGACAGATATCTAAAGGTTAGCATATTTTGTCCTCTGTCCTTGTCTAACACTTGTGATCACTTTTCAGAACAGATCATTAGCTGATTTAAGCCCCCATTATTCCCAAGAGCCTGCTTATGAGGCATGGGGTTCTGGCCCAGTCCAAGGGCTTGCCTTTTGCTGGGGCGAGCAGTGTAACTGTTGTCACACATCTGGTTCACCTGCGTTCAGCATCAGCCAGATGTGAATGTGATGCTGTCTGGAGGCTTTACACCTGTGTCAAAGGTGAACAAAGAAGTGTACTAATGCACCATCCCACAGTGCTGCACTCGTGTAGCTGTGTGGCTCCCAGGTGGGGATGGTTCTCCATCCCCTGTCTTTCAGCTGCCGTGGAACGATTCTGTGACAGTCTGCACCATTCTCTGCAGCTCTGTTTAAGTGCTCTTGGGTGCTGTACCAAGCAGTCCTTCAGGTGCTCTGTCTTTTGGTCTCTAGGTGTATGCTCTAGGTTTGATCTTGTGTCTCTCCTGCTCAGAGTTTGCAGTTAATTCAAACTGGTGACAGCTCTTTAAGCTTTGTCCAGTTCCTGGTACTGAATTCCTCCTCTACTGAAAGAATGTGTATTCGACACTTACAGTACATTGTAATTAAATTCTGTGAAAGAATTTTAAAATGTGCATGTGCACATGAATTTGCTTGTTATCATGAAGAATAGAAGTGTGTAGAAAAGAGAGCCACTCAGACTGGAAGGTCCAAAGTTATTTTCAACTGTTCAGTAAGAGATTTGGACCTCATTGCTGTGTTTGTGCTTCCTTTCTCCCCTCTTTGCTTCTGTTTGTTTCCCATTTTTTTTTCTGCTCTCAGAATAAGATTCCCCCAGCTGTCAAATGACACCCTTTCATTTGATTTTTGAATCTGCTGTTTCTGGTTCGTGGTTGCAGACTCATGTGATTGAACTGACTTCTGACTGGACAGTTTTTTTGTTCAAGGGAGCTGGAAATACCCTAAGTTAGTAATCCTTGGTGTTTTCAAGCTGTTAGATAAAGTAATTTCTCTTGGTATTTCCATAATGATTTCAGCACAAAGATGGAAAGCATATTGAAGGCAAATGCCTTTGCCCTCCTTAGATGTCAGTGCTTGTGTACATGTGCACATACATATATATATGTTTAACTATTCATAATTCATAATTCATGTCTTAATTATATAATAATTCATCATGTCTTCATTTTATTNTAATGTCCAGAATTCTACTTCTATGATAGTTGGTACTTACAGGTCCAGCACCTAATATACTGCAGAAAAAATATAATCTCCTAATTTCACTCCTTATCTCTTTTCCATCTACTGATTAGGAAATCAGTCTCTTATTTTCTAATCTGTAATTTAGTGCACTCTTAGGTGTAATACAAAGAAGTACGTTCATTACAATTCTTTTAAGTTAACATAATTTTCTAACATTTTGAAAGGCTGTTCCTTGCAGTATTTTAACACTTGCAATGTGTGGAGCACTTGGATCGTTGGTGGTTTGTAGTCAGTGACAAATAAAACTCACTATGTTCTGTTCACTAAAACACAGGGAATGTCATTAAAGGTCCATTAACTCTTTGTTCAAACCCCTTAACTCCTCTCCTTGCTTATTAATCAGTTGATAAAAATCTCAGAAGTGATTGTTAATGATTGAGTATTCTCTCTCGAGTGGCACTTCTGACACACATGGCCTCAGGAACTTGACATTTTGGGAGTGATTCATTACTTGATTAGTAAGGACTTTTACCTCAAAGCAAAACCATTAGGGTTTATCATGCATGACTCAAAGGCTATATATCACACCCGCTCCTGTAATAGTCATTTTCCCCAGATAATGTCAGTGAAAACTACACCCATAGTATAAATTAGCTCTTTTTGGCTTGAATAAATACGCTGTTCCTTGGAGGAGTTATATTTAACTTCTCTTGTTTTATTGCTGTTTCTGTTAAATGTAGTTTTTTCATAGCCACTAAAAGCAGCTTGTTGGCTATTACATATAATTAAAATTCTCAATTTTACTGGTGTTCAAATAGTGTTATGTTTCTATTTCCTTAAGACTTATTTAACTTTAACACTGGAATACTTACGGTATCATCAAAGCTCCTTTTTATTAGAAGATGTATTCCAAAAATGTCTGAAAGTAGTTAGCTGTGCTTGGGAAGTATATATTAGGATTTCTGGCAAAGCTCATCTGTATTGTGCTCTGCGTAGCAATTACTTGCTTCAGGGTGGGACAGTCTTCTGACAGGTTAGTCAGTTTGTGGGACAAATAGGTAACATGGTTCACATTGTCAGTAAGGTTTGGTTCTTATTTTTTTGTGGATGGAGTTAGAGACATGTAAAAGCAGGAAACAACACAACCATCACAAGAGAGACTGGAAGTGAAATGTTCTTGTGTGGGTAGATATGGCAGAGAGTGCCTCAGCTGGGCTCTGCTGGACTGCATTCAGTCTGGTCGGTCACATTTTCCACAGAGGAGGGTTCCAGCTACACTGTGCTGTGTCCTACAGCCCCCTCTACTGAATTACCCCCCTTGAACCTGTGAATAGGCAGCTTTGAACACCCACTGCTCCATTCAGATCAGTAAAGGACCAGAGGTGTGCTTTTTATTAGTTTTTTTTCCCCCCCACTCCTCTTGGGGCGTGGTTCCCACTTTAGACCTGGGGCACCGTTGTGCCCAGGAATCACAGGATTCCCCAGACGTTGGCTCAGTCCTCAGGGGTATGGGCACATTGTACCCTCTGGTGTGGTGTATAAAAGCAATGGTAAAAAGTGATTTATGTCACTTCTTGTGACATAAACATCCCCTGGAACTTTTTGTGACATTTGTTTCATTGGCTAGTGACTTTTTGAAGGGGAAAAAATAATATTCCTTTGTAGAGGTAGATCTTGTATCCTCAGCCTTATATGAGGTCACCAGACCATGTATGAGGGCTTTCTGTAGGGACTGAAAGAGCCTGTGTGCATTTGAGTGAGTGAAAATGGAACTGGTTGGCCACAATTCCCAAAGAAAAGGAACACTGATAGTTTTATTTCCTTGAAAGAAATGTTATATCTGATAATCTGAATTATTGGATACCCTTGTTGAAGTTTAAATCATTGACAGTCTCTTTCACTGGGGGAAGTGTACTCCACAGGCAAGGGAGGAAGTGCTATGTGGTAGTGCAATCAAAACTTGAAAATAAAATTGATACCATCTTCATGGAAGGAGGGAAACACTCCTATTTCATGCTCCTAGAAAGTTTTCTATATCAGCCCTGTAATTATGTAGTGTGGAAGCATTTGAGGCATAAAAAATACAGAGCTAAGAGCTAGTGAGCATATCTGGTAGAAGTCACAGTGTTTACTTTGGGTCTCTATACATGATCTTTGTGAAATTTCTCATTTTACTTGAATAGTCCAGCTATGATGAATTAAGTGATTATTACATTATTATCTATTTTGGTTGATTTGGTTGATTTCAGCATACAGCACTAAGAGCCTTTGGTGCCTCGTGATGTAATTTTAATAGTTTTCTTTTGGGTGGCTACTCTATTTGTGTTACCAGTGTGTACATGGGTGCAGTGCCTTCAGATGGTTGAAATAACTTTGAACTAGATAATTTTCTGCTGGAAGGTCATGATAAGTAATGCTGACTTTTTTGATATACAAGAGATGACAGTTTTGCATTGTGGGTGGATGGCAACTATATATAATTCGTGCAGAGTAAATGTTTCACAGGCTTTGATACTTGGATTCAGTGAAATGCCTGGATTCATGTTGATGTACACATTCATCATACCAACAGTAAATACTAAGGGGGAGAGCTACATAATTCATGTAATTCAATAGCCTTTTATGCCAAACTCTGATTTAAAACCAAACAAAAAGATCTCCCTCCCCCCAAAACAAAACCAAAAACCACACAGGAAGTAACTATTTGATGGCCAAATTAAGTAAATTATTTACTCATCTAATGCTTGCAGATCTTGGTATGAGTTGGTTATTGAAACTGTAACTGTACTGTAAACCCAGCAATACCGAGCTATTTTGTCTGTAAACTTAAGCTAAAAATGTTTTACATCAGTCTGTACAACTACTTATTTCCATTACTGTATAGATAATGAGCATCTAAATTACTATTCTGTTGTTCCTGGGTAGTCTTGCAGGTGTGACATTTAATTTAGTCACTGATGATGGCTGGCCTGAAATGACTTGTACAGACCAATGTCATAGGTGGAAACAAGACCTCCCATTATCAGTCCCCTGTTCTGCACACTCCTGATCAGCTCAGTTAAGATTCTGCTATATAGAGGCAGTATAGTAGTAGACTGTGGATTCCTGAAGAAAAAAAAAAATTCAAAATAGTATAGGTGATTTATTAACAAAAAATAAAAACATGTTTCCTTGTGTGTGTGTGTCCCTTGCAGTCAGCTCAGAGCTGCTGCTTTAGCCACTACCTTTCTGCGGAAGAATGTAACTTGTGTGGTCATTCTCCCAATTTAGAGCTCTTTAATAAAAGGTACAGTTTATGTTGGAGCTAAACTGTTGGTTAAATCTGTAAACTGACAAAAACAAAAGGGAAAAGAACTTTCTTCTCCATTTCTTCTTGCCAGTTGGCATCTCAACAGGTCTATTTTATGTCTCAGTTGTGCTTAACTACTAACTTCTACAGAGTAAGTATTTCTACATTGTGGAGCCTTTAATTATTCTATTGTGGATAGTTTAAACCAGTATGAAAAGGGGAAAGTCAGTTAATGCAGGAAAATTTGGCATAATGAACTGCGGGGTTTAGAAGTCAGGAATGAAGAAGACGGTAATGATGAGTATCATAACTGCAGACATAATATTGTAAGGCTTTTATTAAATAGAATGTTCTGCCCATTCTGCTTGCCTTGAGTTCTTTGGCAAAGCTTTGTGGCTGCCAGTTTCTTGGTTTAATACTGGCAATTTTTTTTTTGGATACAGACTTAGTGTTATTTAGATATCTTAAAATGAAGTGCTTGCTTGAATTTCTTGTTGGATGGACAACAAGGACGCTGAGATGTTGTAGTGGCAGAGTTTGACCATAACAAGTGTAATCGTTCTTTTTCCAGACAGCCTTCTGGTGAGCCTAGAAACCCATATGTATGCCTGGTGAAGGCTTTACTTGCCAGGTTAAATTCCTGTAATATAGGAAGGAGAAGTATGGGAAAAGACATTATATATCACAGGAACTGGATTTTTTAAAATGGTATTTTTAAAGGAATCATTCCATTTCCCTTTAGGAAATTTGAAAGTATTTGGAATGGGTAACATAATTTTTATCTTGTTCGTTGTTTATACTCTTAAGGCCAGTCTACTTAGGAAAAGCAACACCTATTAAAGACCTTTGAATTCAGAGTCTTTCATGTTACAATGAGTCTATTTACTGCTGTCAGTAGGCTTGTAATATATTTGGCTTGAAGAGGTTAACAAGCATACCTTGGAGTGTTACTTTTATTTTCTGTTCTGTGACACTTAGCAAAATCCCATTATACAATTGAGTAGTATTATAATGTTAAAATGTTAATTTGTTCTGCATTCCGTTAAAATTGGATTTTTTTTCTTGTGCACTGGCCCATGCATTTTGTATAAAACCTATAATTTAAACACTACTCCATAGAAATGCTCTAAATTAGTAACCTTTTGCCTTTGCTACCTTAATTACAGCTCATTATTTAGTACTTAAAGAGCAACCTCTAGCTACTGGTTAAATATTTGCTAGCTAAATAGATTTGTCATGTTAAAGAAAACAGTAGCCCTTGCCTCAGTTGTAATGTGTTTGGGATTTCAGAGTTTTGAGACAATTATGTGCTTCATGTGCTTTAACTTTCTTGCATTTTCCTTTTTTTTTTCCATTTCTCCTTAATGAGCATTTCATTAGCTGTCTGTTGCATTTCAATAGGTAATTGAAAGTCTGTCTTAAAATAAGTATTTTGAAAAAGACTGCTGTGTTTCAACATGGTCTCTGTCTTCTATTACATTTATTCCTTTTAGCTTTTATAAGGATCTGATACAGGAAAATTTCTGTTTTTATTGTGGAAACAAATATGAAGCAGATTACTTGCTGGCTACTAATAGCTATATTCCAGATTTTTGCCTCCTTTTGGGAGGAAGGCTACAGTGTTTGATCAGAATCACAAGGAATATTATTCGTTAAAACATCTGCTGAGTTGTCTTTTCTGACAAATTTAAAGATCACTTCTCTTTGGTCTTTTAATTGTTTGCAGATTTTATACTACAGAAGTTATTAACAGCTTGCAGGACTAATCTACTAAATTGTATTTTTGCAATTTTTTTGCTTTGTCTTTTGCTATTTTTTCCTTTGTATAAAACCATATGAAGAGATAATAATTTATAATTGCAATTAATTAGAAGTCTATAATGTTAAACTCTGTGTCATATGCAAAGGTATCCTGTTTAATTTCCACTTTTACTTTTTTTTTCCCCTTTCGTTTTTTTTCCCCCTCAAGATCCACAGTAGTGGAAGCTCATTTACAACAGATTGTCTATCTGACTTGATTCCTACCCGGTACCTAACTACTGCTCTCCTTATCTAGTCATTAAATTGTTGTCTGCACAGTCCATTTGCTTTTGGACTCCAGTGTCTCCAAAAAGTTCCTTCACCCATTCTTGCCATATGTTTTATTACATTACAGGTTAAAATTTACAGACTGGCATGGTTATAGTTTGAAGTATAACTCTGCATTTGTGTGTTTGGTTCTAATACCACTCACTTTATTTTTACCAAAGGCAACAGAGGCAAATGGAGAAAACACATTGATGCAAATCTTCCTCTTGTTCATGTGTTTTTGATTCTTTGGGAAACCCATCCATGGAAGAGAGACATTTGCTCTCTAGTGTATACTTTTGTTCCTGTGAAAATCAGTTTTAATTCCTGAAACGTATTAAACTTTTTCTCAAAAAAAAATTAAATGGTAGGGGGAATACTAGCTAGGCATTTACAGAGAAACTGGTTGGCCTGTCCAATTTTAGGCTAAGGACTTCAACCTTTGAAGTAGATAGTTTCTCTGACAACTTCTTGTGTGTGGTTTTTTTATGTCACTGCTTATACGTTCTGTATCCATAATCTCTAAAACCATTACTTCACTATTCATACAAAGGTTTGAGTGATTTGTTGCTTATTGTCTGTATTAATTCTTGGGTTTGAATTCAGCAAGTCAATCTGTAAAGGCAATGACTGCCTAAGAGGCCCTGTTTTGTTTTGTTTGTTTGTTTGTTTGGGGTTTTATTTTGCAAAACTAAAAAAAACGCTCTGTGGAAACCCTTCCCTGAGAAGAGTTTTTGAGATTTATGTGGATTACAAACCATTAAGAAGGGTCATTCCTTAATTTTCTTTGCTAGCAAAAATGCCAAGATACAATTTTAGCAGGTATTAGTAAAAACTGAAGAACATGCTTTGTGTTCTGGGACTGGTGCCAACATCTGTGGTTGCAACACCCAAGGCAGGTCTAAGAGTGGAAGCTTTTCCTCATTGCCCTCGGAAGACAGCAAGAACACGCCTGTGATATTTCTGTTCAGTTGCAGCTATGGTATTTACTTCCCCTTAAAAAAAATTTTTTTTTTTGGAAGTTAATGGCCACTGCAAAGGAGTTTTTGCTCTCTGGGGAGAGGGGAGGGGAAAAGGGGTGGAAGGAAAGAAAAAAGTCAGAACACTTTGTTTTGATCGCAGGTGCATTTTTCTAGTCGGAGGTCACATTTAATTTGTGTAGCATGTTTTGGTGGTTCTGGAGCAGATCCTCAGCCAGAAGGAATTATCATGGGAGTTAATAGCTCTGACTGTTAGCACAAGCTGGGGTCTGTTCTCTAGCCCAGGTAAGTTTGTTCATTTTTTTTTATTGAAACAAATGTTGAATTGTAACATTTCATAAAAGAAATTAGAGTATGTTTTTAAAAGAGAGTCAAAGTCTTGTCTCGTTTTCTGTGAACGTTCTAATAACCTATGTTGTCTCTTAATTTTTTTAAAAAAATTTTGATTGTGGATCAAATGGAGGGGGCTAGGTGTCTGTGCGTATATTGCTTTTTCAAAATAGAGTGTGTATATCAGGTGGAGGATGGGTAAAATGATGCATTTGCAAATCCAGACTCTTCCAATTCCTGTTTCAAGAAGCTTTTCTGTGCCTTGTTGAGGCATTTAATTTATTGTAGTTTTATTCTGTACAGTAGGGAGCCCTCTTCAATCCTGTTCTATCTAGGACTGTTTCAGATGCTCTAATATTGAAAATAGGCCACAGTATTAGGCCAACTAATAATGTCTTTAAATGTCTAAAATCTGACTTGACAATATATGTGCTTCTAAAGGGTACACTTTTTACAGGAAATAAATTTCCCAGATTTTTGCCTCTCTCTTATTAACTTTTGCATTGTGTATGGAACAGATTTGCTTTCAGTGGAAAAATGTATTGTTCCAGCAGAGTGCAGCAAAAGACAAATATTGTAAATATGTTTGGCTTTCCTGTCAAGAGTTGGTATGTTGTAAAAAACAAACTTAGATAAGGAACTCATCATACATAAGATACCAAATTATGGAGAAAATACGTAAAAAGATTGCATTCTAGTCAAATTGTTTCTGCTATTTTTTCCCTTCTGAAACATTGATAGAATTTACTAGGCAAATAATCATTAAAGAAGTGTTAATATAGAATTGAGTAGAGTCTAAGATCTCTCAAACATTCCTGATAAGTAGAAGCAGAACTTTGAACACTAGGTAGGTAAATGCTACTGGTTAGTACTTTATCTGGAAGCGGGACCACAGTCTGATGGAAGAGGTGAGACTCCCTTCTTCCCCATACTTAAGCTATTAGCCTTCCCTGTCTTTTATAATTTTAGCTACTAATATTTGTTCCTTTGGTGGTTTTTGGTGTTTGCTTTTTTCCCACCTGCATATTTGCTTAGAAGTTTACAAGTATGCTTTTGGCCTTTGTTTCATCGTGACACTGCAAACGTTTTTCTTTAGTCTTTTAAAGCCTTACTTTAATTGACCTTATTAAGAAAAGATGATATAATTGCTGTGACTCTCCAAAATGTAAATCAGAGTAGTATGCAAATAGAATTAGCTGGATAATACATACAATTTGAGTCAGTCTACTAGAAATCTTGGGAAATGAAAATGGGGGAATTCCCAATTATGCCAAAGGATACTTGCATGTTCCTTATGTGTCTGCAGGTCTAAACCTACTGAAGGGTGCTTTTTCTTCATATAGGCATAACTTCACTGGATAGCAGCAATATAAAAGCAGTGAAGACACCACACAGAAGTGTAGGTTTTTATAACACTGGACTCAGTAGTAGTTTTCAGAAACTGAAAAGAAGAAATTTAGCCTGAAAACATGCTGTTGAGTCTAAGAGCTACATATATTCAGCATTTTCTTAGCTAAATATATATATATTCAGAAATTTAAAATGAAAATGGATGTATGAAATATTTCTTAAGAAATCTCAAAGGAATGTGGTTTTCCTTAACCTATCTGTTAAAATTCATATAATTTGAATCAAGTCATAGTTTTTTACTAAAAGTTTCTAGTGTTGTTCCCATGTCAGAATCTGGATTTAGAGCCCTAAGCAGGCTTATGTTTTCACTGTTTGGGTTGCAGTCTGATCCCCTGGTCCTGCTGGTCCTGGGTTTCAAAAGGCCTTGCTCTGCCAAAGTTAAAGTGGGAACTGTTCCCAGAGAGTTCATTCTCAGCTCGTTAATCACCGTGAACAGCTCAGATGAGAGACTGAGGATCAGGGAGTCTGCTGGGATCCCCGTCCAGTCGTTTGTGGGCGCTGGTGACCCGTCACCCCGACAGGCTGCCCTCCACCCGTCAGCGGGTCCCCTTCCCCTCTTGCCGCCAGTGGCCCTTCGCTGACCCTTTGGCCCAGTAGAAGTGCAGGGTGTTGCTCGTTGCACCAGTCCCTTCCCCATCCTCCTCGCTGGTCAGCTGAGGACAATTCCCCAGGGCACACAGGGAGAAGTAGCATATGGAGAAACTAATGTTGCCCTGCTGAAAGGGTAGGGATGTTTGGAGAAAAATCAGATCAGCCTTTTAGGAGGCTGTCGCAACATTTCAGTCTGCTGCAACCAACAGTTCCCTAATTTTCCCATGTCCTCTGTCTCCAGCAGCTGTTGGTAACAGGCTCTGAGATATGCTGAATGGTTTTCTTCTGCTGTGACTTTGGATCTTGCCAACGGAAATAAAAAAATTTCTGTTGAATTTGAAAATTCCTGTGTTTGTTTCTCATCAGATTTTTCAATACAGTGTGAAGTAACTAAATTTTTGGAGCACCTATAGACTCCAGTTAGTCTCAAGGCATCCAGCGTATTACATTATTACATGTTCTGCAAGCACAGGATAGTTTCTCTTTTTTTTCCCCCTGATTATCTTGCCATTTGAGTTCACCAAATCCTAACCATGTTTTGAGTTTAACAAATCTACCATCCTTGGGTAAGGATGAGGGTCAGAATGATAAGAACATGGAGGTATTTAGGAAAGCTGTTACACAATAGGATGAATCTCGTTCATTTATTGGCTTTTAGTACTGTTTTTTGTTTAAATTTTTGGATCTGTCTCAGCCTGTAATCTGAAGGGAATTAGTTACTGACCTTTCCCATACCAGAAAAACTTAGCAAGAATGGTGCAAAGCTCATCTGGTATTTTTCTGGACTTAGCTTTGTAAAGATTTTATTTGCAAGAAAACAAAGGGGAATATATTTAAGAATCACTTACTAAAGAGAAAATGTGATTGTTGGAATGGCCATTATTCCTGTGAAAGTAATACTTAATTTTACAAAGCACATTGTTAGTTTTGGTAAACTAAAGAAAAAGCGGTCAACAAATACAGGCCATAAGGATCATGAAGAAAAGTTTAAAATTCTCTCCAAATAGTGTGGGACATATGGCAATGACTCATTTTAGGTCTGCCCTATACTATTCTTTCACTCTTAACATTTCTTTTGTGGTAGCACACTGTGGCCACACTCAAGTTGGAACCTTTCTCTGTGGGCAGTCCAAACTTAAATTACCAATCATTGCCTCAAATACTGTACAGTCTAACACAGTATTTCTTTCTTTTTGTAGCATAATGGGTACCTTCACACTGATGGGTTTTTTCTTATTTTTTTCTTTCCAACTGTTTGGAATTTGGAAAGAAGGAAAGATATAAAATAAAGTGTTTGAATGCAGACAAAAAACATCTCGTTGTTTTACAGAAGCATTGCTTTACTACTATAAAAATGAATATTTTAAATTGGTACTGACAGCAGCCAGGAGCTGGCCTCTGACTTTGCCTTCTGGCAGGCTCATCTGTATATCTGCCAGCAGAGTGGACTTTCTGTGTAGGTAGTTTTTATTTGTATTTTTAGGTGTTGGTTGCTTCATGAATTCTGCTGGGTAGACCACTTGTAGATAAGAAATCACAATTTGAGAAACTTGCAGAATTTACAGGTGGCTGAGTAGAGGTATCATTGATAAGATATAACAACAACAACAACAATAGTATAATTAGCTGAAGATGATAATAAAAGCCTTTTGTATTGTGAGAATAATTTGGGAGAATAATTAGGTCTTGATAATTATCATGATGGGATTTGGTAGGTTGGTTCTGAAATTAATATATGATGAAGTCTCTAGTCTTTGAGAACTACTGTGTGTAAGTGAAATGAAGATTTTGAAAATTGAGCAAGTGGGAAGAATGTTGTAAGAAAGTGTCTACAAAGGACGTGCTTACTGTTTGGAGTTTTTTGAGATAGGAAAAGAGAAGGTGGAATGATAACATGAAGAGAATATGACGTGCCTGTGTTTTTTTGATTCAGTGATGATACAAACTATATGCCCCTGGCCTGACTATAGCATAGGAACTGCATGCAGGGGAAGAAGAGAGTTTCAAGGCCCTGGAATACAGAGATGTCTTTGTTATCGTGATATGAGAACCTTTGCAGCCTTCTTTTTACTTTTCCAGTAAACTGGAACTAGTAGGGGGTATTTATGATCTGCACAGAGTCTGACTGTTCTTGGAGGTTGTGGGGCAATAGAGAAGGAGATCTGAACCTTGGATGGATTTGGGAAGCCCCCAGGAGAGGTGGGTGCAGATGATTTTGAAGGAAGGTGTTGTGCAGGAAAGCACTTTCTACCTATAGTTCTTGGAGCTAGTGAGACTAACAAAGAGCAATCTTAGCTCAAGGGAGGCACATATGTTGTTACTTTTGGGTAAGAAAATAAGAGGTTAGGAAGACTGAAGGCCAGAGAAATGTAGTAAAGATGGTGCTTGGGAGAAGAGATGGGTAAGGTGTCGCTGAAGAGAGGAAGAGAATTTGGAGCTTTCAGATGAAATGAGGCAAATTATTTTTACGCATACAGCTGCATCTTAGTTTTTAAATCCGAATAATTTATAGAGAACTAGAAATTATTTAAAGCAGGATTGGGCATTTAGATTTTGTGTGTTGTGATTTGGAAGGAAAGCAGGGAGGAGGGGAAGAATTCCCAGCAAGTACAGAAGCTAGTCATGCTTCAAAGAAATAATAAATATTTGGTAAAGAGAGAGCAACATTTATACTGCTTTTACACTTTTGTCACTCAGTTGATTTTTTTCATCTAGTAAAGATAATAAATGAATAATCATAAAATATTTGTGTTTGGAAGTTCTTCCTTGGTGTTCATGAAGAGTATTTATTTTCCATCAGCCCTTTACAGTGTAACATTGATTGGTGTGTGTAATGTATTATTCATACTGTTCTAGTTTCATCCCATTAGCAATGCCAACATTATGCTGAATTCTGCAGTGGTAATCTTGTATGAAGTCTTTGTACAGCAAATTCTGCTGTGGTTGAGATTCCGTTTCACATTTAGTGACAAGACAGAGTGGACTGCAGCACCTTATTGATACCACTCAGACTTTGTTCCCCTTCCTTCCTCCAAAGAAATGAGAATTGTAAGTGCACTGTAGACCTATAAAAGCAAATTGTGAAAGGCAGAAAGTATACCAGAACTGGTTTATTTTTGGTTTTTGTATTATATCTTTGTTTTCCTGGTAGCTAATGCCTTTAGAAGAGCCAAATGACTAAAGCCATCTCGTTAAAAAAATAGCAAGAGCAGAATTGAAAACAGCCTTCAGATAAAACAGTCTGGCATTCTGGTCCACATGTGTGATCCTATGGGTACAATTTAGATTGTGTAAATTGTTCTGTGTAGTGCTCATTTAAATATGTGCCAAATCCAACTGCTCATCATGGTTAAGATTACTGAAGGTCTGCCTAATGCTAGTGCAAAAAAAGAAGTTTTTGGTTTATATCTTTAATATTTGCTTCTTTATAATTTTGTACAGGAACTTGTTTTCATGTGCAATAGACCCAGCCCAACATGCATCAGATTCAATGATAATCTGTTCATTGACTGACTGATTTGGGCCTGGTATGCTTAGGTGAATACTTAAGGTTTGTTTTTTTTTGTTCTGAAAAAAATTGACTTCTCCATAGATTTTTCTGAGAATCTAGGTCATAATGAATTTAAAGCTTTAGACAGGTGAACGAACATTAATTTAAAAAATATCTTAGTTCCTAAATATTTATGATGTGGAATAAGAAGGAAATAAAATTAAAAGTTTGAAGGTTTTTTTATCCCAAATGTTTTCATTTTTTAAAAGCAGCTGCATAAACAAGGAATCAGTCTCTTCTTGGCATGAATACTTAAAAAAAAAATCCCATGCTTTAAGGTAGATACATCATGAAGGAGAAGTGGTTGGCATCTGTGAAACTGTATTTCTTTAGATTTTTTATCTTTGGGAGAGCCTGAACATAGGTGGGAAGTCTATTGGGGAAATTGGAAACGCACATATCAACCAGATCCAAGGGTTTGAAAGAAATGAGATGAGGGTGGCAAAGAGTGTCTAGATAACGAATGAATAAGATGAAACAATGAAGAGAGTGTGAGGGACAAAAGGAATAGATTCAATAATCAAGGAAGAGTATACCAACAGAATAGAAACCAAAAGTTTTGCTTTTACATAGTGATGATGGGGGAGGGTGATTATTCTTGGTTTAAAATGTGTGCTTGTTCCAAGAGGCAGGATTGTACTGTGGTCTTTATTGAAGCTGGGGAAAAGACTTGCTCAGCCTTTTGGAGAATAACTAGGCCAGCATTCTTTAACAGACCCTAGATGTTCTGAAAGATACTTGCCTTATGTATATGCAGATCTTTTTCTCTGAGAAGGAAATGTGCATGCTGGAACTTGTGTCAATAAAACACTGACCTTTCAGAGCTTAAATGAATATGAAGCAGAGAAAACTCAGTTATTTACAGCAGTGTTGTCATGTCTTAATTGTGTGTGAGAGACATTGAGTGGATTTAATATAGAAGATCTGGGTAAGTTAATATTTCAGTAAAAGCTTATATATTTAGGTTTTCTTTGATTTTATCATAGTTTTTACAGAATAGACTTTGAATCAGTGCCTAACATGTTTATAGTCAGTTTGTCAGGAACATGCTTGAGAAGACTGAGTGCTTAAAATAATTCATTGATTGCAGCATGCTCATACATGACATCAGACAATTATAACAACTTATTTTAAAATAATTAATCAAAATCCTAATTAAAAGAGTATAGGATGAATCTATTTGCGTGCAAAATCCAGAGAAGAGGCTCAATAATCTGGCTGGTTCAATAATCAGTGAAACCTACTCCCCACTGTGTTTCCTCCCTCCTATACCTGATATTATCCAGCATATGAGGAAAAAAGATTTTTACAGTACCTTGTGTGGTATTTGACCTTCATAATGGTAGTTACATCTGAGTGCATTCCATTGAACAGCACAGTTATGGGGAAAGAATTTAGTCTGGCCAGAGTAGGATATGCCACAGCCAAAGAGCTCAGTGGATTGTAAGATATTTCTTCTCACTGGCTTGCAGTTTGTATTAATTTATTTTCTGGCATTATAAATTGTGCATTCCCTGCTTCATTTGGGTCCAACTTTGGTGGATGCCATTCCAGACTCTTTTCATCCTGATGACTAGAGAGCTTAATAGGAATTAAGGAGGGTTGGGACCTGGAATCACACTTCCTAGGACAGTGCTTTAACCCCTCTGTAAAGGCTCCAGCGTAAAGATACAGAGCATCAGTTAGATGATTTCCTGGATTGGGTTTTCTGAGCCTTTAGTGGGTAGCAGGAGCTACTGTAAAGCCCCAGGCTACCATGGTCTTGGCAGCTGCAGTGTGCTGAGCCAGCAGTAGAGATAGAGAGACAACATAGACATGAGGTGGTGTTTTGGGCTGGAAGCTGCTGGTCCCTGGCAAAAAGGCACTGGGACTCCATAAGGCATCATTCACAATCTCTTCATACACTGTAAGAAGCATCCCTTTAGATGCTGGGAACCCCAGCACCACCTCCAGCCTATGTGCAGTGTGCCGGGCAGGCACCACCCGTGGAAAAGGTTCTCCCTTTTGGTCATTCCAGCTATTAAAGGATTTTCTAGGAAAACGAGCAAACAACTCTCTTTCATTTCTACAACCGAAATGGAATGATGTTCTTGGGAGACCTTGCTGCACGTTCAGGTAAGGACAAGTCATGCAAGTGATGCAATTGCTGGTTAGAGGTGGAGCTGCCAACAGGCTCTGGTTGCGTGTCCAGTGGCCAAGGCATTTGTGCACAGAACACAAGCCTGAAGACCACACTGGGTGTGCAGCACAGCACTGGCCTGGGCCTCTGCAAATGAAATGTGTAGATCACAGTCTCCTTATGTGCCATAGTCTTCAGTCAGGATCGATGCAGGTGTAAAATTCAAGTGAAGTTCAGTACATGAGGTTTTTTTGGTACTACTCAATGAAAATTAGTGTTTAGCTTTTACAGTAATTTTATATATTAGTATATACCACAGCATCAGGCTAGATATAAATTACTTAGAAATATGGCAGGTGGTAAATATAAATTATTCCTATCTCCAGGAAGGTAAAACTTTATTAGTAACACAAACTGATTGCATACAAACCTTACCAATCTGTTTTTAGCAGATATCAAATAACAGTAAGGGAATTCAACAGCTAGCACATGATTCTGCCTTTGCTCTGTAAACAGTTTTCCCTTTCTTTCAAGTTTAATACACTTAGGGCCAGATTTTCCTTGCTTATTCAAACTGATAACACGGCAGTTGAAAAACCCAAATAATTAGGTCCAGCAGGCAGTGTCTGTCACTTAGATCTTTACGATTTATGTATCACATGTAATTAGTTGCGTTGTGGGCAATGTGACCCAGTGAATATACTGGGAGATCTGGTACTGGGAGATCTGAATGTTTTTTCAGCTTTACTATGACAGCTCTTACAATCTTCAGTTGCTGCAGTTTAGTGTATAGCTGGTACTACCATGCATGCACTGAAAGTGCACTAAAAGTGGTAAGTGCTGTTTCCAGGTGATAGTGTAGTAAGAGAACATTGAGTCTCAATCTTTCTTTAACCATATTGAGTCAAAGAAAGATTTTCTGTCATCTTAGGAAATTCTTTCTCCATTTACTTTTCTTTCTCTTTTCAGGTTTTCAAATATGTACTCTTATTTAAACTATTTTTACGTAATTTTTGCAAACTGTGCTCCATATCAATATTTGAAATACCCTTACTTGCATTTTTAATGCTTTGAGGAATTTGCTGGAGTTGATAATCCTCTGAGACCTTTGTCCAGTTATTCGATTTTTCAATTGAACAAAAACCAGCCATCTCACCAATAATTACAAAAATGTGTGAAAAATCCAAAATCAGGAACAAATATTGTTTTGGCATCAACATTTCACTGCCTATTTTAGTATGTTTCAAAAGTAACATTTTTACCAGGTTAGTTTGCTAAATTTTGATCCTCACACTTTTCTGGTCAAAGGGACTAAAGTCAGAGGCTTAGAGCTGTGTATAACATTAGGAAAAATAGCAAATTAGCAGATTAATCTGTGACATTCAACCTCTAGATGTAAAAAACCCTTGATGAACAGTGTTAGATTGTTTTGCTCACGGGATGCTCTCTTTTAGCAGTGCTGAGTATTCCCTTAAAATGTAGCTTGGGATCCACATGTAACTCCTATTTTATCATCCATTTCAACTGCTGATTGATTTTAGCTGTGACGCTGTAAACCTGGAGCCATAAGAAAATGGAATTTTCTATATCTTCACAAATTTCACATTACAAGCTTGTGGGGTGTGTAAGTAGTAGTAGAAAGACTGATGAAGAATGATGTTCAATTAAACACAAACATCAGTTTTCCAATGCGGCAGAGGTGCAAAAAAAGTCTGTGAGGACTCTTAGTAAATGATGAGGAGGCAGAGCACTGCTGGAAGAATTAAACTGAGGTGACCATGAAGAAATTTGGGAGTACTTGAGCTTTGCTGAGGGTTTGTTATGGTTTATGTTTGGTTTTTTTTCTTGAAGCGAAAGCTCTACTGGAGTGTAACGGATGTTTTGTTCCACCTCAAGGTTATTATAATATTGAAAGCATACTTAGAGCAGTGGTGTCATAGCACAGGTTGTCACCTGAAACGAATAATTGCTAAAATATTTTAAGCTTAACCTGGAAGTAATGTTACTACTTTAATTGTATTTACTTCTACAGTTTTATGATTTTCAGTGTAAATTGGAAGTAATGTTATTACTCTCATTGTATTTTCTTCCACAATTTTATTTAATTTGATGTCTTTTAGCACCTACAAATCTGGATGTCCAGGAGCCACTTCTTTTTGGCATCCTGAATGTCTACTGCAGATATGTCTCTTTCTTTCTCTAATTTTTTTCTACTTTCCTTTTTCTGCCACATTAAACTCATCTTTTTTATGCTTTTCCTACACTTACAGCATTATTCATTATTCTGGAGAACACTGCCTCTACTCTGGAGCTCTTTAGCTTTTTTGATGGACTACTTTTTCATCAGAAAATGCCAAATCACTAAATTTGGCCTGTTAATTAGTATTAGCCAGTTCCCAGGCTTTCAGAATTATTTGTAGTTGTCAGAATGTTTTATTCAAACTTTTTCTGTATGGAGCATATGTGAATATTTCTTGTTCTTCTGGGAATCTAAAGTGGTTTGTTTTTCCTAACACTAAAGGAGGAAATTGGAAAGGTAGCATTTTGAATTGAAGAACTTGAAATGTTTTTTTCCACTCTTGATATTTTGGGGTTTAAGTATTGTTCATATCGATAGCATGATTATCTCAAAGCTCAAACCCTGCAAATTTAAATGGCTCAAAAATGGAATGGTTTAATAAATTAAATTGAAAAGTCTTAATGCTATGGGTTTCCACAGAGATTTTAAATTGCCAAATATTCTGCAAAATGCAAATATTAAAACTTGCGCTTCTTGTTAATTATGTTTTTCAAGCTGTTATTTAGGCATGTTTTTATATTCATTAGAGATAGAGGAACCACGTAACAATTTCTCGCATCAGAAAGACGTCTGAATCCTTGTTGTCAATTCACTATTCTCAGTATAGCATTCCCTTTCCAGCTAAATTCTAAAGGGAATCCAGATGTTTATTTAAATATTCATAACACAACTGCTGTTAGAACTGGGAGGATCATAGATACCTGTGTTCATTTCACACTACATTCATCTTGTGGTTAAAAATATCGTATTCATTACAGTGCTAGCAGATGAGCTCTTTGACAGGAAAATGCATTTTTTCTCTCCTCTACAAGTAGGGCTTTATGAGAAGGAGGCAGTGGAGCTGTCTCAGAAAACATAATGTATTGAGTATTGACCCCAGCCTCACAGAAGAAGCTTTGTGTACTGTATTTAAATATTGTATTCTCAAAGAATTCTGAATTTATTTACACTTGCCTTAGCACTGGACATATCTAGAAAGGCCATAAAACATTTTAAGGAGCCATTAAGATGGAGCTGAATTGGACATTTTAGATGGGGATTTTATTGCATTGTTTGTGGAAAAAAGACAGTTTACTATCTTGCCTGACAATCGGTGAAGTGAGGAAGAAAAAAAAAATTGAGACCTGCTGAATTTGTATTAATTTATAAAGCATCTGAAAAAGACTATTTGATGCTTGCTGACAAACTTTCCTAAGAATCATGATGAAAATCTTAAATTTTAAACATACATTGACTGATAAAAGTGATGAAGTCCCAATTTGTGTTAAGTGTTTATATCAGGCCTGTTTTATCCCTTCAGATATTTTTCCATGAGTGTAAATGGTTACGGAGATAGAAAGTGCTATGTTGGATATATATTAATTCTGGAGTAGAAGGGAATGTGTGCAGTGAAAGGAAGTTTCTGCAGAGGAGCGTGAAAGCCACCAAACAGGGAATGTGGGGTATGTGTATAGAAAGTCATGGGAAGATGCAAGCAGCGGTGGGAATCTGTAAGGTGAAAGGGAGCAGAGGAATGTGCTTTTCAGCTATTTGGAGGAAATAAAGCATCTGTCAAGCTTTCCAAACTGGTACTGCATGCTTCTGCTTTTCTTCTTATTGCTGAAAAGGGCTCAAAGTCACGGTGTCCCCTTCAAAGCTGTAAGGGAAAAGCAAGGGTAGGGAAGTATGACTGATAATGCTAAAATATATAATAACTTATAGTCAGCAAAGATTATGTAGATTACTCTGTCAAATTACTAAGGCCCTGACACCACTCCATTCTGCACTTATTTAAGGGTGTACTCCTACACATTTCACTAGGGATTTAAATAATGTATTTAAGAATCTAAAATAGAAATTTTTAGCAAATGAGGGCAGGAGCATTAGAGGAAAGCAACAAGTCGAGTGTGCACAGTTTTTATAGGACTGTTGGAACATCTTCCATGGAAGATTAGGTACAAATGGTGCTTTTTTCAGATGTTTTCTTTCATCCTTACTCATGCATTCTTTTTCCAATATGGTATCTATTGAGGTATCACTGTTAGCAGTTGTGACTTTTCCATCCAGACTCAGATGATGATGAACAATGATAAAACATATTTGCACTCTAAGCTCATAGCAGTGGCTTTTAATAAATGTTGTAATAATGCATTTTAGAAGTTGTTTGTGGTGTGACCAGCTTTATTTGGAAGATAAGTAAATCCTGTAGGCAGCATGTACCATCACTGTCTGAAAGACAGGTATTTAAAATACTGGGGTTTTCCTTTCCTTTCAAAGCACAGGGAAAGTAGTTGAATGTACATCGAATTTGCCAGAGTGAATGATATATGTAGGAAGAGAAACTGTGAGGGGGCAGAAATGAAGGATTTAGATGCCATGTCAGGAATAGGGTTCATGGACATGAAAGAAGTTCGGTTCCACCGGGTTACCCCATCAGAGACCTGGCTCTTGGGACAGAGCTCACTCGGAAAGCTGTGCGGCTCAGCAGCTGCAGGGCTGCATATGGTATGATTCGAAGCTTACTTTCTTGTTTCCTGCAGTGAACAATGATAGTGGGAAGTACTGGTCAGTAGGGATAAATTTTAAATCAGTCCTTGGGCTTCCTGCCATGTTTCCTGATGCTTGGGCCACCTTATTTATAAACCCAGGAGAGTTTAGTAATTATTAGAAGAAAGTGTAATTAATTTATAGAGTTCTAGTTATTTTGCTGAGTACTATCACTGGAAGTACAATGAAGCCTTTAAGTAACATCCAGTCACTGTATAAAGCTGTCTTGTGGCTGCTAAACTTTCACATTATGCTGAAGTTGGATATAAACACTCCTTTTATAACTTGCATGTAACTGAAGTACGCAGATGTCTTGGCTCTGAAAGCACGTTTATGAAATGAGTGCAGTGCTGGAGTCATGCCAGGACTGAAACTCGGTAGTTTGAGGAGGAGTCCTAATACCTCTCAGGATGGGAGGTCAGCTGAGTAAGTGGGCCTCCCTTGTTCTGGAAGCAGAATACTGGTCCTCGGAGAGTGTGCTCTATGCATATTAGTTGTATTGTGCTACAGTTCACTTCTGAAAAATCTGTGCTGTGACACTGCTTTGGTTCTCATTGAAAATGGCCAATTCTATTTAGTGTAGATATTTCACGTTAAACATGAAAATTAAAAGGTTAAAAAACCAAACCAGGAAAATTGTATTAATTTTTGACCTAAAATCGCAGCAGTTTTGTGAAAAGTGAATAGGAAGTGTATGGATTCCTCATGCTAGTTTTATATAGCTGATATATAGATGTATATTTGTGTAGTGTGTAATATGTTATATGTCATGTGTACAAATATATATTTGTGTGTATAGATTCATATGAATGTAAAGAACAGAGTTTATAAAGGTAACTGTGGAATATCTCTCGCAGCATAAATTCTGTTTGATTTCTAGAATGTTTCAGTTTTTTACATGTGAAGTGTTTGTAATGAAACAGGTGGGCCAGCCTTGTCTCCATGGCTGGGCTGAGACATGGCTGTACATCATCCAAGTTGGATATTACACTTTCTCTTGTTTGGACCTAATATATTATATAATCTGACAGAAATTTGGTGGAACGCAGTTCTTTTTTGGATAATTTATGTTGTAGTTTTGATCTGTCATGTGAGACTGAGGTGTGAGATTTTATTCCAGTTAGTTAGCACATGAGGAACTGATGGCAGAGAGTTGAGCCAGGAGTTGAAGCACTTATTTTTTTTAACACTCAGCCTCTTTCTTCCTCTAGTGATAATGATGAAATGTGAGCTAAAAGTAAAATTGCAATCATATATATTTTACATTTCAACATTGCATCTATTTGGCAAGATCCTTGGCTCTGTGGCAGTATTGAAAATGAATCCATGAGAGTTCTGCTTTTGGTAGGGCTTGTCTACGCATCAATATATAGGCAGATATGAGTTAATTCTGGCTGTGCTGCAGTTCTGAACTCGTAGTGGGAAGGGCTGTGCCTAAGATTGGGTTAAGACAGTGCTAAAAGCACCTCAGTAAAATTTCTGGGCCAGAGCTGTCTTGTGCCTGACTAACTTGTTCACGTAGTGGCTAGAGAATCCCATGCCATCTGTACCTGCCTTCTTAGATTTGGGTTTTTTTAGATCCTTCTGGGAGGATACAGAAATACCAGTTCCTCATGAGACCTCTGTAAAGGGTCATGCTCGAGAACCCCTGAGGTTAGCTTGGCCACACTGGAGAACATGACCCCTTTTTTCTTTTGCATTATTCCAAGGTATTAGTGCCATCTTTCAAATCTCTAACCTAGTAAGACAGTGACAAAATTGTTGCTCAAATGTACAGACCTTGTATAGTTAGATCATCAGCCTTGTAGATGGTATGTGAAATTGCTTTTAAATAAATACTGGTTTTTGATGGAAAAAGTTATTGTTGCCTGTTTTTTATTTTCTATGTTTTTTGAAAAAAAATTGTTAAGGTATTAGTGCTAGTTGCTAGCAAACAGTAAGATAAAATATTTCGTGTTAAAATATTTTTGTGCAATGTCCTTTTCAGGAATACCTAATGTAATCCTTGGAAACAGATAGAACAATTGTAGGATCTCCTGGCACTGTAATACACTGCAGTTAAGCTCTAGAAGTAAAAAATCTAATTGTGTCCCCCCAGCTCATTCATCTAAATACGTGTTCTACCTTTTTGCACCTAACTTTTGCTTAATGAACAGCATAACGAATTAGCTGTGGATATCAGAAAAAAAAATTGAGAGGGAAATGCTACATATGGAGTGACTGATGTTAGTCAACAGAGTCTTTAATTTTAATACTTAGTCCTTTCATAAAATCATAGAATGGCTTGGGTTGGAAGGGACTTTAGAGATCACCCAGTTCCAGCCCTCACTGTTATGGGCAGGGGCACCTTCCTCTAGAGCTGTACTGGCATTAAAAGTTGCCACTCTCAGGCTGCCCTTTATGTGCATTGCTGCCGATTTCATTTATTATCAATACTAGTCTACTACCTCAAAAAAGTGTTTAATAGACACTTTTCAGACTAAAGAATTATACTTTGCTTTGAGATATTTTAGAAGTTCTTGCATGGTCAGATACATTGTCTCATTTGCAGGTGTTAGCTTTCTGCTGAAGGGCCATAACGAAGAGAATTTAATCACTTTAGGTAGACCAACCATCTGTACCCAGAATGAAGGAAACTTTCCTTGCAGTTCCTTGCACAGACATCATAATATTGTCTCAAAAAACTCCCCAGGCCTTCAGATATTTCAGCTCGATTTTGAAAGCTCAGACTTAGGTGGATCAGCCATCAAATAAATGAATATCAGGATGTTAATTTGATTCAGCTAGACATCATATATTTTGAAACTTACCCACTTTATGTCACGAAATTTGAGATTATCTGATTTTTAGTAAGCTGTGTCAGCAATTGAATTTGTGTATCAAGGTTTCTACAGTGATGGGATAATCCCAGCTGCCTGTGTAACTCTAGTGCATTGATTACATCAATTTTCCAGGTAAACTGGTAATTGGAAAGTCTCATGAAATAAAATAACTCTCTGAAATAATAAGCAAGAAGAGTCCCAGCTTGATATAGTTTTCATAAGTTTACTTCTTCTCCTTACCTTTTCAAAAAAGACTGTGGAGGCAGTAGAACCAACCAGACAACTGGTTATTTGGAAGAATAAATTTTCTGTTTGTCCAAGGTGGAGGAGGGGATGTGAAGAATGGGGATCATTTGAAACTTCTCATAATTACAGGAAAGCAAGTTTGTAAATAGGAATTTCCTTTGGTTGTATCACAACTCAAGCAATATTTTTTTCTTTACAGGTTTTATATATAAGAAATATTTTCCAAATTTGACTATTATTATGTAATATTTTTGGTACATACAGGAAACTGTCATGTAAATACTATTGGAAACACACTGTAATATGAGTTCATCTTAATTCTTCTGATGATTTATTTTATCAAGTGCTTGGCAATAGTTTTCTCATTAAAAAAACGTTATTTTTTAATTATTATTTTCCTTAATAAATAAAAAAAGCTAAATGTAAATGCTTGGGTTTAACTATTAGATCACTATAGTGTCTTCATAGTCAATAATGCTGCATATGCAGTCCTTAGACCTGTCCGACATAAAAGTTGAGAATCATGTTTATATCTTGCCTCTTAATATTTAGCACCAGAAAAAGGACCTGTCTAGTCTGTTAAGGAAATTTTGGGAAGTGTGTACCTTGTGTTCAGCTGTCATGGGCTTTGGATGAATTTTGTTTCAGTCAGAATGACTGTCCAAAGACAGCTGTTCTTGGGATGGACTATGGGGCGTGCTATAGGCTCTGTGACCATACTGCTTTTAGAGGCTCCAGCATTCTCTTGAACACAGCGCATGGGTATGACATGCCAGCATGGCCTCAAGGGAACGTTGGAGTCCTGGCATCTGGGACTGCTTGCGGGCTCTGTGTGGTGCGGAGCAGCTCCCAGGCTCTCTGTGGGGCAGTGGGTACAAGGCAGAGCCTGCTGCGCTCCTTGGGATGGTAGAGATGCTTGGGGCAGACTGGCAGGGGATCCTGCAGGCACAGGGCTGGCTTTGCTGCTTTGAAGCTCCTGATACTGGAGGAAGCAATGTAGGAAGTGAGCCCCATTTTGGCTTGGATGGTATGCATCGACTTTGTGTTAGCAGAAAGCAACCATCTGCCTGGTAACCAGGATGTGGCCCACTACAACTGAAACAGAGCGTATTTATAATGTTACATCAATCTTTCTCGTGTTAGTTCTAACCACTGTTATCTACTGCACAGTCAAAAGAAGAGATGACTGATGGCAATAATAAAAATGAGAGTGTATAGTAATAAATGGCAGATGGATAATTTTTTTTTTATATTAGAAATACCAGTCTTTACACTTTTGAATTTTGCATAATCCACTGTAGGTTCCTATGCCTTATTTAGCTACCTCAAACAACAGTGAACTTTAAGCTGCTTAGAGTATCTGTATTCTCCAAAATTACTGGAAGAGATTTGGTGCATTTCAACATCAATCTATGGTACTTAAGTTGCCTACATATTGCTGATTTAGGTTTCTGATTTTGCACACATGGCTCTTACTGATGTTGTTCAAAGGAATAGATACATTGTCATTTTACTTTATTATTTCTTTTTTTCTTTCTTTATTTTCAGCAAAACCTACAAAGTATGGAATTTTGCAAAAATGCTGTGGATTATGAAAGGCTTTTTTTTAGTCCTTTGAGGGATTTGCAGAGTAAAATGTTTCTCCACTGTATGTTGACATGTTTTTTTTTGTATTTCAGAAAGGTTGCTTTATAAATTTGTATGACATCATCAATGAATGAAAAGTGTTGTGCACTTCGTGGGTTAATATTTTGCCTCATTCATTCATAGTTTTCTCGGGTGTATTTGTGTTAACTAAACTGGTGGCACCATTTCTTTAGGTGGAATATCTGAAAGGTGTTTCTGTTTCTTTCCCTGTTTTCAGGCACTGTTAAACACCTTAGATAAGTAGTCAAACTGAAGGTTGCAATTAATTGTCCAGAACATGGGAATGGAATGCTGGTCTGGCATAGCCCAAATGAGTTGTACTGAATTTGGCATGGAGCATAAAAGAAGGTGAAGTCACTTTTAATGATATGTCCCAATTCGTAAACAGGTGTTTGCCCAAGGGGAACACACCAGTCTTACTTTGCAAGCATTATGGCAGAGTGATTCACTGGAACATGTGAACGTTTCTAACCCTTCCCTCCCCCAAAATATACTATGTCAATCCTTTTAGCAATTCGTGTTCAGTGAGGTATTGCTTGCAGCAGTGAAAGAGATTGGATTCCAGAAATTGTGGCACTTTTTATCTATTAACCCATCTAATGAATGGTGTTTTAAAATTTGATTGGCAGCTTCTTTACCCATCTTAATTAAATTGCTCCTTCACCCCAGTGTCTTTGAAGGACAGAGCCTTTGTTAAAGATGTCAAGTTAGTCTTTTATTGTTTGTTTCCATGGGGAGCAGAGCTGGCTGACAAGTTGAGATAAAGGTGTGGAATCAAGAATATACTTGTTAAAATGCTTCTTTAAAAGGTCTTAATAGTACTAAGTGGGTCAGAGAGGGAAATGTGCCCAGTCACATTATTCTTCTCCACCTGACATGCAAAGAGCTTGTAACATTTCCATTATATAAAATGATTTAGTGAAGATAAAGATTAAAAAGAAGGTAATAAGGCTTGTTCAGAAAGTGTGAAAGCAGCTAAATGTGTAGAAAAAATAATTCAGTCAAAAAGTATTGGCAGAATCCTTCCTTAATTTCCATTGATGGGAAAATATCAAATCAACACTGCAGAAAAATAATGTAGCTGTTAAGGGAGGAAATATTGATGGAGAAAACAGCTGATAAAGAGTCTGCTTATTAAAATATTTGGTTTTAAATTAAGTGGGGATTAGAAGCAGATTATTTTAAGCTCAGCAATTGTGAGTTATTAGGCTAATCTCCTGCAATTTGTATTTTAATATGCACCAGTAGAAATTGCTTTATTGAAGCCTTTCAGGGCTTTATTTGCATGTACATTTGACTTCAGGGGTCAAAGTGCAAAACGCACTATTTGAAGTTCACTGACATTTCTCACGTGGATGTGTTCCTGTTCATCAGAACCAGGTGGCTGTAAAAAGTTTGTCAGTTTAATGAGACAGAATTTTCCCTGGCTTGAAGAAGACACAGAAACCCAATTAGAAACAATAAAGGTCATCTTATGCTGTGAGGAATGTGTTTGCCATTCGCATTAACCTCGTGGGCGTGGAGGACTGGCGCTTGTAAAATTGTCCTTTATGGCCACAACTTTTTCCAAGGACCTGTACAGATCCTGACCTGTTTGCAAAACACTTTGCTGGACGCTTAAATAATCTGCTGGGGAGTTGTACTTTGGTATATAACCTATAGTGACGTACAGTTGTGCTTTATACCTAGGGTATGTTTTAAATTGACTCATCCTTTGTTTGCCATCTTGTTTTAATTAAGTTTGCATGCAAAATTTTTGATAAGAAGCTGATACCACTTATGGAAATAAAGTCATAAAACTGCCCTTAAGTCTTGGCACTGTACTGTATGATAATTAAGTGATCTTAGGCAAAACCAAAGCATACCTTTATTAAATGAAGCCTGGTTAAGACTCGGAAAATAGAGCGACCCAATGTAAAAATTATGCAGATTAATGATTCAGATTAAAGACCATTCGACTAATGCCTTCTAAAGAAATTATGAATTGTATTGCAATGAGAAAAAATTCAGGCTACCATGTTCTACCAGTGATATGAAAAATGTGGTGGGATTTTGCTAACTTGCTTTTCTATTAGTTCTGGAATGAAAACACCGTATTACAGAAAAAGATTAGGGAGACTAGTTTCTTTTTAAAACTGGGCATTTTTACATTAAACTATTTTTATGGGCTGCCAAGCAGTCAGAGTAAGGCTGGAAACAAAGTGGTGAATATATAATGAAAATATACACTTTTCTTGCTGCCCACATAGTACATGGCACCGTGGGTTAATACATCAATTAACCCTTTCAATTATAGGGATCTTATTCAGATAACATGTGGAATATATTTGTTTTGACAGGTATATTGGTACCTACTGTCACATGATCAGTTATTTGAAGATCAATAAAATAGCTGTAACGGGATATAGAGAAAAGTTCTTTACTTGTTCACCTCCTAAAAATTACTAGGAATAAGAGCAGACACAGAAGCTTCATGTTTTGCCTGACAATTACTCAAATTAAATGCTAATTGCTTTCTTGAGAGAATAGTTTGCAGCAGTGACGATGTGTCCCTAAAAATATCCTGTTTATACTATATATAGCATGTACGTGTTGTCCATATATGGAGAAAATTTACAAATTCTCTCTCTCTCAAAACATCCCATTCTATAAATATTCTATCCTGTATTCTCCCTAGCTGTGGAGAATAAAACCCAGGAATCTTCAGTGGTTGAATCCTGAAAATCTTAACTCCTGTGATGAATCCTGAGCACAAGTAGTGTCCCAGCCACTTTAGAGGGCTGTGCTTTATAAGCAAAATCTGATTCTTAGTAGAAAACAAACACCTTTCAAGTGATGCTGAATTATGGCGCATAACTGCTTCTGTGCTTCCACTTTATGTGGAGCTTTCATAGTACAATCACAGGTTTAAAATACAGTGGAAAATTTAATTACAGCCACCCAAGACCTTATTTGATAGTATAATCATCTGGTAGCAAATTGACCAGCACATCAATTTTGTAGTCATAAATGCCACTGATGCTTTCACATTTCACAATACTAAAAAAATCTGTGTATGTACTGAGATACTTCTCTCATCCTATGAAATCTAAGAACACACTGCTAATAAAATCTAAAGTTTATGTGTATATAAACAACTCTTAAAAATGAATTGTAAATTAATTTCTTGGGTTAACTTAAAGCAAATGAACAGATATTTTGCTTACTGAACTTGTGGCATCAGATGTTTTTGAAGCAGAGAGGAATGGAAGGAAATAGAAATTCAGTTGTTGTAGTTAAATTTGTGACAAAGATTAAGGAAAAAGCTCCAAGAATACATTTAGTGCAGGTGTGAGTTTTCTGTCCTGCAGAGGTATTTGTGTGTCTCGGAGCAGTATCGGTCGGGGTGAGAACAGAAGATAGGGATAAAAGACCTCAGCACAATGGGGAAGAAACCTGCTTGATCCCTTGCCTATTTAAGTTAATTAGTTAATAGCATATTTTTCCTCAAGCTTTCTTCTGATTGGTTTTGAAATGCATGTATAAGGGTCAATATGAGGGACCCATTCAGCAAACAAGAATGTTAGAATGTTTTATTGTGTTTAAATCTTTCAGAATCTGTAGAGTTTCAGTTACCGCAGACTGGTACGTTCATACTTTTTTTGCTGTTAGGAGTGTTACTTTACTGTTTGTGTTTTTTCAGCTATGATGGGACACAGTAACTTCAAGAAGAGAAATGCTCAATATGTATTCTTCACTGATCTAAAGAGAGAAGTTTTTGTTCTGATCAAATGATGTAATAGTTTCCAGAAGTTACTAAGGAGAGTGTCGAACATTACTGTATACCTTTTAAAATCCTCAGTAAGAGTTTCGCTCATATTTAAGAACAGTAAAAGTTTGGACAAACAATTCTGTGTCCAAGTAAGGTCAATAAGAAGTGAGAGAGGAGGACACGTCCATAGAACTGGGTAAAGCTGATATTCAAATAAATTAGATGAAGGCTGAGATAAGTGTGAGGATGTTGGCCTGACATTAATCCTGAGTAAAATAATGGAATGGCTGAAGTGGAATTATGTTAGAAAGTTATTGAGGAGTATAATATAACCAATAATGGTTGATACAACTGTATGGAAAGATATGAGATTTTTGTTTCACTTATTTTATTATATGTTTAGTTGAAACTATTAAAAAATAATTTAACCCTTATTGAATTTTATTGTGCAGTGGTTAAGGAAAAAACTATATGCTCAGTATTGTTGTTATTCAGTATAGTTTATCTCCCATTTGTACTGTTTGTTATGGATATTATTTTGCAAAATCACCACAAAAGGAGAGGGAAAATTGCAAGTACCTGAAAATAAAGGAGAGGGGACAAAAACTGTGTTGCTTTTCAAAGACCTGTAGATGGATTACAGATTCAGATAATATGTTTTTTGTAAAAACTGTTTGTATGTCAGCTGTGAAACATATCATCAAAGCTGAAAGGATATCTTGATGTCCTGTCTTAACTAAGATAAGCTCCTAACTCATCCATCAGTTATATCAAGTGACCAAAAAAAATCCTTTGCGATATTTTCATAGATTGATAATAATGAAATAAATTGAGAAGTACCCAATTGAATCTCGTTGTAAACTGGCAGATATTTGAAAAGACAACAAGTAATTCTGAAGGGGTAAAACTGTTTAATGGGGCAGCAGGTATATTGAGAGAGGCACTGTCTGATATCACATGGAGAAAAACAGATAAGAGGAGCACTCGCTAGAAAAGACTAAACGAAAGAGGGCAGTTTTCAATTAGCAGGGGTAATTACTGACAGAAGTACCCCTTGCATTTTGAAAGGGATTTTGTCCATCAGTACTCTGATAGTAACTCCTGATAATAGTAGTGAGCTTCAAACGTTGAAAATACTAAATATTAACTTTGAAAGATTTATTTTATTTAATAGAGAGCTACTTTTTGTCAAGTGAGTTATTGTATCAAGGTTACTCTTTGCTTCAGTTTGTTTCAGTTTTTCTGCTTCTGTGAATATTGTTAAGAGCGATAGCAGCTGAACGTTTCCTCCACACACAGAAAAGTGCTTTTCAAGAATAGAATTATACATTAAGAATTATGCGTGTTTAGTGTATTTGTATCTAATTACCTATTAAGGATTAGGATTATCTACTGGCAGAAATGTATTTTTCTAGCTTGTTTATATTCTGCATTTGATTTTTTCCTCATGTAAAATTTCGGTTATGCCGAAGTCAGTGACAAAGCTTTCTTTTCTGGTTTCTTTAAAGTAGAGCCAATTTTATCTTTTATAATTGGTCAATATTTATTTTTTTAATGGAAATTCTATAGAACAACTGTGTACCAAAAATCTATATTTTTAGACTTGCTGACAAAAAAAGAGACTAAGAAGTTTGACCTGAATATACTGTATTTAATAAATTTATTTCAGTTAATTTTAAAGCGTACTCAGATCATACTAGAAAAGATAACTGCAGGATACAATGTTGTTTTTTCCCCAAGTAAATCTAACCACATCAGTGAGATTTTCTGAAGCAATAACTTCCTAATAAACATTTAGGCCTTCCTCTGTATAACTTGGCTTGTGTGACTGTGACACCCTCAGTGAGTTCAGTATAGAGTTGTCTGCGACAAAACTTTGGGTTCAGACAGAGAATAACTATTTCACACTGGTCTAAAAATCATGTTCCTCCATCATAAAATACTGTTTACGTGTAGATTTTTGTAATACTAGGAATATGTCTTATCTGTAGCACAGAAAAAGGAAAATAATGGAGCCCCAGACACAGGATACTTGTTTGCTTTGGGTTTATGTTGATTGTTTTTAAGCCATACTTTTACTTTTAAATGGGAGGATAGACTTATGGTGGAATGCTTTATTTCAAAGGGAAAAAAATATAATTAACAGTTTTCAGGTAAAGCTTAAGATGCTTATAGCCAGAATTAATTAGATTTTGGGCTGTATAGATCATGAATCAAAACCCAAGTGTACTAAATTCTTTTCTTAAGGGAACTAAAATGGTTCTGTTTATCTTGTGTGTGGTTTCATGTACCTGCAGGTTTCCTTGTGTCCATGGATGGCACTGGTGCCCGTCTCCTGTTTCTCGGGGTGTTGTGCAGATGTCCCCTGTGTTGCTTGGATGGCTGTGCTGAGGGGCAGGAGGGTGTGGGCTTCAGTGACTCGCAAGGCTTGGATCGGTGTTGTGTATTTTTTGTCTCTTGTGGCTCTTTTGTCTGTTGTGTCTCTTCTGTTATTTTTTTCCTTTCATGACTTTGTTGGGTTTTTTGTGTTTTGTGAGTTTTCTGTCTGTTGTGTGTCTTGTGTCTACTTTTGCTAGGGTGTCTTTCGTGGCTTGGGTGCATTGTGCCAGGCTGTGGTTTCCCGTGTGTTGGTGTGTGTCGGTGGGTGTCAGTGGTGTCAGTGGTGTCCCTGTGGCGGGGCTG
>VYZT01060471.1:0-19234 GCA_013400735.1 Pomatostomus ruficeps | reverse complement strand
TGTCTTTGAAAACCAGGACAACAAGTTAACACAGGTTACCTGTATTTAAATTTTCCATTTAGAGGAAATCTCTACTTTATTGACAGATTAGTTCTCCTTGCCCTCCCCTTCCCCTTCCTTTCTCCTGCCTCTCCTCCTTCCCCTTCCCTCTTTTATGCCAATGACACAGTGGTCTGCAGTATGACCAGGAGTGAGGTCTCGGTGTGCTCTCTCTCCCTGGTGGCTGGGCAGCTCCTGTAGGCGCAGTCAAAGCTCTGTGATTCACCCTCTTGGGGCACGGGCAGCTGCACTGCCCGTGGCATGATTCATTCTGTCAACATTGCTCAAGTGGTTATATAACACGAGCAATATAGCCAGAGTCTCTGCACATGATGGTGTCTTTTAGACCAGATGAGCTGATGCTAGACAGACAGGTTGGACAGTAATGTCCCAGTCAGCAATTTACTTTTCTACTGATATTTCTCCCTTACCTTCAATATGCCTGAATGTCAGCCACTTATGATACAATTTATTAGGACTCTGACAAATTGCTGGTGTAAATTAATATTGTTGAACTTAAATTCTTCTACAGACATTGATGAAATTTACTGCAAAGTTTGTCTAGTATATTTCAAATGAGGGATCTATATTGTGAGTCATGCTAAAATCTCTTTTACTTACATTAATCTTTCAAACCCAAAACCTTAATTACTGTTTTATTGTACTTGCTAATTTATATGGAAACAGAAATACACAGATAAGTGAAAAAATTCTCTAAGACTGAAAAAGTGAGACATTGACTTTTAAAACTGCAAGAATTAAAAAGGAGGGATATAAAACAGCTCTGATCACAGCCAGACACTACAGATGATGTTTTGCTGGAGGCAAGACAAATGCTTCAACAAGCAGAGAAATTGTAAGGTCTTTTAGAAGAGACTCTCACCTTCCAGAATCTCACCTTCATATTTCAGTGTCTGTTACTGTAGTTTTACTGTACTTTGTAGCAGTTGCAAGAGGCTGAAGATGAATTCATTATGGAAGGAAGTTTTACATTTGAGTGCAGTAGATCATGATCCTATTTAAAGCTCCATTGCTTGCCAGCCACAATACAGTGACTGTTTGAAAGTTAGATGCTCATGGTTAGTCTGAACTTGGATTTTTCACATCTGCTCCATGTCACAAAGGCATTCTACCTCTAGTTACACCTGAGTATCCCCATTGAAATTACTGTGACAGTCACATGTGTGTAATTGAGAGTAGAATTTGGCCTCCTGTGTTGAAGTTGCTCCTTTGAAACCTGTTCCACCTCCTTTGGCTTAATCCTACCCCATTAGGGGAATGTAATCCCACTCTTGTGTAAGTGTAATGTGACTCGAGTTTCAGCCTGATAACTGGAGGGGGGAACCCAGAGGCAGTGTAGCTTAGATTCAAAGCCTCATTATATGTTCCTCCTGTGGAAATTACATGAACAGTTGAGTCAGATAAAGAGCACATTCTCCTTTTCCTTTCACATATCCCTCTCAAGCTCTTTCAAATTCAGCGGAGGGACTGAGTATCAATACATTATACACGTTATCTTTCAATGTACTTTCAACCGTGTGCTTTTTTTAAATTTTAGAAAGTAAGAGTAATTTTAGGGAAAAGATAAGATCTTCAAAAATAGAGCAAGAATACCAAAAAAGAAAAACTGAATCATGCAAAAGTCATTAATTAAAAGGTTGGAAGGCACCTCTGGGAACCTGGTTCAATCTTCTGTTGAATGCAAAACTTTAAACAAAGTTTTCCAGGACCTTGTTAAGCCATGTATCCAATACTTCATGTATAGGAGTTTCCACCACTTCTTTGGGCAATGCTCAGTTGTTCTCACAGTGAGGAATATTTTTCTTATATCCAAAGAGAATTTCTTATGAAGTAAGTTATTCTTGTTGTCTTGTTGCCACTCTCCCTTGTAAAGAGAGTACCCCCCTCCTTCTTCATAAATATACCCAAGGTATATTTGGTAGAGTGTCATTAAGTTCCTCCTGAGCCTCCTAGGTTGAATAAATTCAATTTCATCAATATTCATATGTGAAGTTCTCCAATTTGTAACCATTTTGGTGCCCCCATTGGACCTTCTCGATTTTTTGACACTTTTCCTGAACCTGGGGCTGAACATTTTTTCAGATGTGGCCTAAAAAGTGCTGAGGAGGCTTGAAAATCATATTATTTGATCTGTTGCTTCTCTTGCTGATGCACTACAGGATGCTGCTGGCCTTCACCGCTGCCTAGCCCATGTTGCAGTTTCAAAGCTATTAGTTGGGAGACTAACTTTCTAGCCCTATTTTCTCTGCTTTTGAAAAAATATGAACCATATAAGCTGTGTTTGCCATAACAGCCATGACATCGGGTTTTAATTAATTGAGATTCACACCTAATTAGATGTTTGATTTTGGTGGAGAAAATGAATTCCTTTTGTGCAACTTTGCTTAAACTAAGATTATTGAAAAAGATAATAGTGTTAAAATAACTTGTAAGGGATTTAGCTTTCATGTGATATAGATGCCCAAGTAATTTCAGTACTGAAGGATGACCAGAATTAAAACAAGCATGCTTGTAAAGGATTCTAGCTGGCTGCTTCAGGCAGTACAAACATAGTGAAATCTGCATCATGATGGTTGTGTTTTATTATGCATCTGTTTTCATGCAACTGAAAATTAAACCCTTGTATTTATTTCTGTATACAGATTGTTTGCAAGCAAATAATTTGATAGAATATTTAAGGCAAAATACACCTGGACTGATGCCTGGAAAATCTTCCTGGTGTGGCAGGGAACCCATAATTAGAGTAGAATACATGAATGAATAGGTGCAGCATAAAAGTATGAATATGCATAGGACTGCAAAAAGTTTTGAATATTCCTTCATGATGAGAGTGCATGATGGAGGACAGATCCTGCATGGTTCAGAGGCAGAAACTCAAATCTCACCCCACCTTCTTTCCTCTTGCTTTTCCCAGTTGGCCCCCTTAAAATGAATGATTTTTTGGTGAATGGGCATTATGCCAAATATTTCACCTGTTTATCATCTATTTACTAAAGACATTGCCCTTACCTGCTGTGGCCCACCAAGCTGTTAAGGCTCATGGAAAAACTTTTGATCCCTTTTTCTTCTTTTTTTCTTTTACTAAATCCTCTTCAAATAATTTCTGAACAAGATGAGAGCTGAGAATCAGGAAATCTCAGTTACACTTTTGTCATGCTTTTTTTTCTTCCTGAGTCTAAGGCAAATTAAAGAAAAATAAACATATTTGTGAGAGAAGTTAACCAAAGAAACATCCTTTTTAGAAAAAATATGCCGGATTATTTGCTGGTTTCAGAGTTGCACTGTAGGTGGTTAGGGTTTGGGGATTTTTTGGTTTTTTTTTTTTTTTTTTAGATTTTAGTTTTATTAGATTAAGTGTTTATTTTCTCCACCTCCTTTTATTTTTCTTAAACTTTGAAAAAATATTTACTTCATTTCACAAACTACCATAAAGAACTTGTATAAAGATGAGAGGGTAACAGGTTTTCATAGCAAGAAATCAAGCTTTGCAAGAAAAGCAAATTCTGTATTTGCATACATTTGGAGGTATTTTTTCCTTTGAGTTCTCTAGTTCCTCTTTTCCATTCTTTTTTTTTAAGGACTTTATTGTAGCAGCAGTCTGCTGCATGTGTTTCTGGGGTGTTTAAAATGCTGCTGCCTTCCCAGGCATTACTTCTTCTGAGGCACTGCCAGGTACAAAACAGCTGCCAACACCCACACACAGNCAGCTGCAATCACCCACACACAGTTTTGCCAGATAGCTTTGGCACAGAAGCTGCAGCAGACAAAGTAATCAGGAAGGCCCTCTCTATTGGAGATTCCACAGCATTTATTCCAACCATGTGTGCAGATGAGAGAACAAACACGAAGCCTCTTGCATGCGAAGGGGTCCAGGGACAGAGGGGAAGCTCTGCCCTTTGGCACAGGGTTATGAAGGTTACCAGACCAATGGAGAGAGGGCAGGGGGGCAGAGAAGGAATTCCAGAACCAGTGGAGGAACTTCATGGGCGTGGTTAAGGACAGCAGTGTCAGGTAGCAGGGCTAAGGTATATCAGATAGCAAAGCGAGCGGGAAGACCAACCTGGATCGGAGACCCAGGCAAACCTGAAATGGCTGAAGCCAGGAATCCAGGGGGAAGGCCTTTTCAATCAATCTGTTTGAGGGGATATTTCCAGCCTTATGGGCTGTCCCACCAGTGGGTTCCCTTGTCAGCAGGCTCACCAGCCTCTACACTTTATGTCTATCTTATCTGGTTAATTCTTATTTTTTAAAGATGAATTTTTATCTCTGGGAAATTTTCTCAGGGTGTTACATTTAATCCTTGCAAAAGGCCAAAGCTGGCTTGGTCTTGTGATGTTCCTTTGCTTGAAATGGAGTTTCACTCAAGGCTTCAGCAGCTGTGAGGGACAGTACCTCAGTGGTGGCATAAGCAGAGTCTGCAAACAACCTGAGCTCTGGGCTGGAGAATCCACTTTTTTTGTTAGATTTACCCTGACCCACTTCAACCACTGGAGCTCGTTTCAGTCTCTCTGTAGAGTGGAATGTGCTAACTGTATTTTAAAGACTGGCATATTTACCGTTACTTGATTATCAAAGGACTATCACCCAATTTTAATATTTTGTCTGTTTAAAATTACTCCGGTGAGAACTATAAAGTGCAGCACCTAAATGAATAGAAGTTTTAGGAACTTCAGGGATGGATTTGCACTAATCTTACAGCAATACCATGTCTGGCAAGAGTCAAAGTTTTTTCTTAAACCACAACTGCTTTATACTATTTCCTTAGAGTATTTATCATTCAGCCAGTCCTTTAGTTGAACAAATAGTCCTGAAAGCTGTTAGTTTCTTGTGGCTGTAGGAAAAAACCCAACAAAACAAAACACGTGATATGAACCCTGCTTAATGATTTAGAAACTAGATGATGAACAAAAAAAGAGACTAATTGCATTAGTGATTTTTAAAGGTAAGTAACAACTAGAGACACTTAGACTTCACTTTGTTCATCAAAAAGTTCGTATTAGCAAATACTGTGTGTAATTAAAAAAGCAAATATGTAAAGAAATATTTTTTTTCCAAATGTAGCAGAACTGGCAGAGCCTCGTGCAAGACTGCATCTTTGGGAACCTTATACATTCCAGGGAAAACAGCAGGATCAGAAAGCACAGAGGAAAAGCAAGCTGTATGTAACTTCAAAAGTCGAATGAGGTCATGGAACATCACAGGAGAGATGAAAATAAAGAATTTTGCCACTGGCTCTCAAGAAGGTCTGATTTTTTTTCTTCCAAAAAGCAAACAGCCTTCTGTCTTCTGATTGCTCTACTGTGTCACCAGGCAGGAGACAATCCTTAGGGCATTCATTGTCTCCTACTGTTCAAATGTATGTTCTGAACAGTAGGACACTCACTCATTTCCAATGCACACTTTATGGTAAAAAGAAGATTTTGCTTCTTTTTTGTATTCTCACTCCCATAATTTCCTTTCATTTGAAAAATGCCTAAGCAAATGTTGGCAAAGGGATGTTAGTTTTTGTAGTGCAGACAAAAAGAGAGTAGTTTAGATGGAAATCATTATAGCTCTTCAGCTCACTTCCTTCCTGTTATGAAACATGGAATTGGAAAAAAATCTTCATTGATGATGGAACACAAAGGAATCAAAGGAGATAAAGAGGTGTGTGCACAATATCAGCATGGCTGATGCTTTCATTTGCCCAATTAACAGCTATATTATGTATGAATTATCAGCCCAGCAAGTGAAACGAGCTATTACTGTCTCATGATATCTGAATTTTAAAACAATGGAAGGTGAAACTAAATTAGAAGAATCTGTCAGATTCTACACTAAATGGTTATTCCTTGACTATGACAGAAATCCAGGGTTCTACAGCTGCTGGTTTAAGTCAATACCCACACTGGGAAATAACTAGCCTCTTTTTATAAAACAAGGGCAATAATTTGATTGGGCTCTGCCTGTGACTAGAAGCATATCTATTCTGTGATAATAGTGAGGTATACCTGCATTTAGGTATGTGATAGATGTAACTCTGGTCATTTAATGAAAGAAGGATATGTAAATCATTGGGAGCAAAACCAACAGAGAGTGAACATCCTGGACATACTGTGAAAGACTTCAAGGGGAGAAACACAGTTTGGATAAACCGGCTGGATTCAGTGCAGAAGTTCACTACCCTGATATTGTTTTTTGAGATGCAGTTTCCTTTTTGAAATCAGCAGAATCAAGTACAATTTATCTCTCTTTTTAATTTTTCTAAGTTTAGATAAACTTATCTTTTTGTTATTAAAAAAAATAAAAAAAGGGAAAACTCTTGGGGCATTTTCATCTTTCATCTCTTTATTTCCTATCCTCTCCTTCTTTTACTTCCATGATTTTTTGAGTCTCCTTTTTTAAAAAAAATAACTCAATGTAAAAAAATTTATTATTTTTCAACTCAGAATTTAATCCCAGGCTGCTCTAGGCACAAAAATAGTGCAGTCATTCAACAATTAGGGTGACATTAAAGTGTAATGGTTGTGCCCCAAGCACAGTACAAACATACTCAAGGCTCTAAAAAGTCACATCTCCGAGCCGCTATTCCAGGCTATCTTCAGACTTAAGTGGGGATCACTTCCAACAAAGAAGGAATTGCCTCTGCAGTCAAAATGGCTAGAACTTGTTAGATTTTGGTGAGTGGGAAGGCTGGAAAAGGCAGTGAAATACATGATGTAGGTTAGCTGCAGCATAGGCATAAATTGCGGTACTCCAGGGTATCAATACTGTTATGGAAGATAGTGAATTCAGTGAATTTCTTATTGTTATGACACTTACACAATTTGCAGTAGGGGTAGGAAGCAATTAGGTCGACTTTAAAAGAATGCAAACCCACAATTAATGATGTGCATATAGCTATGATGGGAATTTACAACTTCTGTGATTAACAAAAATGTTTCTAAGCCTGAAACAATTTTCATCAAGCTAATCTCATTCAAACTAAATTAAGCAATCCTCAAAACAAGGCTCACAGCTGGATATGGCCGTGGTTTGAGAACAAAACTAGAAGATTGAAGGGGAATAGAAATGTGCAAAAAACGCTGGTTTATAACAATGATTCAAGTTATTAGAAGAGGTTGATGTGCTGTTGTCTCTTTAGGATACAACTGTAGGTGTAGGTACTCAGCGGAAAGATCCCCATATCCATCAGTCTTGTGGCAGGATGGAGACAACTTTGTTCATGTTTTATTAGACACTATGCCTTGCTTGTATGTAATAGATATATAATAAGTTATTCAAACTCATTCTCAGTGAACTGGTCTGTATTACTGTTTCAACAGAAAATAAAAAGGAAACCATGAAAAGCCATTGATATGGGAAAACTTGACTGCTCCCTAAAAAAAATACTTATAATTATAGAAGGAATATGTACAAGAAAGACTGTAAGAGCCAGAGAACAGATCTATTTGATTACAGAAAAAGAAAAGTAAAAAAATAAATCTGACCCACTACCCTAAGAGCTGCCTGAATAAGAAGGACCTGTAGTGGCATAGAACTTTCATGACTCTGGACTGATATTCTCCTGTATTCTGTTATAGATATTCATACAGAAAGAACCAAACTATCCAGGTCTCCCAAACACTTCCATCTGGTGGAAAAAACCATCAAGCTGGTTTTCCAACTAATTAATCCTCTAAAATAAGACAAATTCAGACATTGGAGGGGAGCTGATGTGTAAAATTTTGGACAGTCAAAAATCAAGTCCTGCAATACCATAACACTATATATGTGAGCCTAAACTAACTCCCAGATGGACAGTAAATGCAGATTTTCAGGTCTTTAGTCTGTTAAGCTTTCTTCTAGGAAGACATGAATGTTTAACCTCAATGCAGAAATGAAGACGCTTGTAAGGCACCCAGCACAAGGGAATCACTGACAGTGATTCTCTGGTAAATTAAGAAACATCCCAGAAGCAGCAAGAAGCAATTTTAAAATATGAATATATACTTTACAAATATGTTCTGAGTCTAAATATTCTAGAACTTCCAACTGTACATGCTATTTTTTAAAACTGATTTCCTTTGTCCTGTGAAATGTCTATCTTTGCAGATTTTACTTTTACATAATCAGGATTTGCAGGTGATAGGCTACTGTGAAAGGCTGTGGGCATACTTCTCCACTGGTTCCGTCAGGCATGATTCTGTCCTGGAGCCTTGGAGAATTCCATGTTCAGCACTCATCGAACTGGTGAGTACCACCTGATGAAACCTAGTTTCATCAAATCCTTTCCCAGGCATGACCTGGGATCCAGCCATTACTGTTTGAAAACACTACTGTTTCATGCTCTGCTGCAGGACAACACTACAAAATATGTTTCCCACAGTTCTGGGTCTAGTCTGCCCAGGACCTAAGGGGAGATGGTGGGAAAGCCATTGCTTTCATTCCCATGGTGATTTTGGGAAGGGTGGGTCAGTCATGCTTTTGTGCGTCCTCCCAAAGTAGATCTCAGCTTTATTATCCTCAACTTGATACCATGTAAAACAGAGTTATTTCAAGTCTGAATTTGGAGAAAGAAGAACCATTAATATTCTGACTGTCATGATATGAAATCCTTCATAGTAAAGGTCTCTTATTTAGTCTCACAGAAGAGAATTGTTTTTACAACCAGCTGAATGTACACAGAGAACTAAAAAAATTCAAAGAGTTTTAGAAAGCCCAAGATGAAACAATTAGTTTGATGGAGGAAACTGGACCATTTGGATTTTTTCTTGTCTTGTTAACTTTCAAAGAAGGATGACCCTATACTTTACTAAAGACGTAATGTAGGCAGAGCCCTCAAATTTTCAGTACTATTGGGTTTGTGGTAGCTTTTCATCCTGTACTGCTCTGACTGCTAGTACTGATGATCCATTTAGATGGATTTTTCCAAAGAAAAGATCTGTATGCAATCAAACAGACCCCTGTCAATTTTGTGTCCAGTGGAATATGGAATTGCATTAAGATGCTCTACCTTACATGTGCAGTCAAAAGTAAATATTTGTATTTTATTTGGAATAAATATATTTTATTTTACTTTAAAACAAATTTACCATTCTGTACATTAAAAAATACCATTTTGTCTTCCCAAATATTTTGGTGTTTACTCTTCTGACAAGTACGATTTTATTGACTGAACAGTGTGATGGACCAGAGTTGGTGTAGTAGTCTACTTAGAGTGAGAGAGAGATTACATAATTTTCCTTTAATCTGGCTTCTTTGTTCCTTCTCCCGGGAACATTTGTTGCTTGATGCCTTTGGCTTAATTTGTAACCACCCACTTCAAAGATGGAGTAGTCTATGGAGACTGGTCATGAACAAGCTGCTATCGCAACATGTTTGAAGAGAAGAACTTTTGTTAGTTGAAGACATGTGAGTGTGGAGAAAGCTGTGTTGCCTTCAAATTGACCCTCCTGAGTGCCAGTTTGTACAGAGGTTTCGCTTGTGTTCTAGACAACACGAGCTTTGCAGGAAATGGGGAGTGAAGTGACCACAACCATGAAAGCAGCACGAAGCTGGTGGGATCTGAGGACTGGCTAAAGGGCACATGGCTGCGGAGGCTGTGGGAGGATGTGGAAGGTGGGCGTCCAAGGCCCTTTGCAGTGTGTCCATCTGCCACCAGGTGTCTCTGCCTTGTGTTGGGCCGCCACTGGCGAACAAAAGACACCACGCTGGAGCCCGCAGGTGTTAGTCCAAGTTGGTTTAATTTCATTTAAAACACGTGCTCTTCAGCAATAGCATCTACTGTATCAATCTCTGTGTGAGGAAAAGGTGGGTTAAAGTCTAGGAAGCAAAGAAAGTAGTCCAGAGGATTCTCCAAAACCCAAAGGGTGTTGACATTGTTAAAGCCACGTCTTTTTTCACTGTAAGTCTTTGTTCAGGATTCTTCTTGTGCTAGGCACAATTTAGAGTACAAGTATTATGCTAACAGAATTTTTATCTAACTGTGCCCTGAATATTTAAAATGTATTATTAAAAAGATGAAAACAGAGAATGTCAAAAATCACCTTGATTGGATGGAAATCCTTAAATTTCAAAACTCACATGTTACCACAAATTTTCTTTCAATTACTTTTGCATATAATGCTGAGTATTATTTACAATTCTGGTTTTGAAATATCAACTTCTTTTTTTTTTTCCTTTTCTGTTGGTGCAAAGCCAGCATTGTAGAGGGGACGTAAGTTGGCAACAGACCTAAACACCAGTGAGAATACATTGCCTATGATAGATTTGTATTATTAAACACTACCTTAAAAGCTCTGTATAATGATTATTAAAATGATCTTGAAAATATCAATCAGAAAAGTAGCTAATAATTACTAGGCCTGTAACAGAATGTGAACTAATCAGACTAAAGTGCAAATTTTGTATCTATGTTTGTGTAATTGATAAAAACACGTTCCAGGGACTTGCCTGGCATGAAGAAGAGCTGCTTATTTCTGTTAATAAGCTTCTTGAAGTAATACAAAAAGAAAAGAAAAGCAAGGGGTGGACAAGACCATTCTTTTTGATTTTGAAAGCTATACTTAGCATTGATTCTTTATGGGCAGAACACTTTCAGATGCATGTAGCTGTTCTGAAATATAAGATTGTTCCTTTCACGTCAATCAGGTTTAAGAAAAAATAATTCTTGAATGTGTGATTATAAATTATCCCCCCAAAATTGTATTTCTTGTATGGTGTTTTCCACTGTTTCATAGAACAATATGTGTTGTCCTCAAGCTAGTTTATAGTTTTTGCCTCACAATTCATCAGAAATAACCTTCCAGTTTTGGTTGTAGAATGGGGCCTCAATCACATCAGTGCTTTACCTTATTCTTGGGTTGTGTGTTTGGTGATGTATGCAGACAGATAAGTTTCATATAGTTAGAAATGTGGCAAGGAAGGGTGATCCAGCTTCTTCTCTGAAACACATGCTCTGCAAGACCAACAGAAAGAAAACACTGTAAGGCTTAAATTTTGTTTCTGTAGGCAGCAGATATGATGCCAACTCATTATAAATAGGAACAGATGTGCAGAATAAAGAGGTATCATTTTTATATCACCCCTTTTCAGAAATGAACAGCACTTCAAGAATGTTTAAAGACCTGTTGGTAGGACAATATCCTGGATTCTTCATCCTCTTTGGTTGTTTTGGACACATTATTAAAAATAACACCTGGTAAATGCCCTATGACATCAAAACAGTGGCATGAATTTTTTGTCAGGCTCATTTTCTGGCATCATGCTAGGAGACACTGCCAAATGTGCAGGTGATGTGTCAGTCCGTGCAAGTTAAGTTCCATTGAGGTTACTCAGACTATCCTGTGATTTTCTAGGCCTACTGGGCCAAAGGTTTGGGTGAATTTTAAGTGAGGGAATATAAATAACAAACTGGCAGTTGGTAGTGAGTCCTTGCATAGGTCTGTTAGGAAGTGTATGCAATAAATAAGCAGAGCAGGGGGTCAAAAATTGGATTTCTGGACATACCAGCTCAACACCTGTATAAATTGTAAACAGTTTTGAGTTTATTATTCTCTGAACACCATTTATACACAGTGTACTGAGGTTCTAACTTCTGTCCTAAATAGAGTTGCAGCCTCAGATATTAAGTTGTGTAAGCTGAGACCTGAAGTTACTTAAGAGTAGTTATTAGTACGAAGATTGAATAAATAACTTGAAAAATTAGCATGGTGTGTAAAAATTAGTCCTGTTATTGTTTTGTGCAAGCAAATTAAACATGTGATAACCAAACCAACTTTGATCTGAAGATACTTTGGGTGTCAGATTGGTTACAATTAACACTGTCTCTCTGTCTTTATTGTCAAACATTATAGGCCAGAAGTAACAGAAACAAAACAAACCTGTAACTGTTTTACATATGGGTACTTTTGTACATGTCAGGCATTACCAGTCACTGAGCAGTACAGTTAACAGAGTAAGCTCACAATTCCTCAATTATATTTAGAATCAGCTGGTAGCGTGAAGACTCAGACAGGTGAAGAAACCTGTGCTAGCATTTCAAACATAGTCTTGTAAATGCTTCACAAAATATTAACTAGCTCTGTTTTACAGGAATATGCAAAAATCATATCCCTGAACAACTGGATGTAGACTCTATTCACCCATTTTTGTCAGGTGGTAGTTGGCTTATATAATGAAATCAAAGTACTTAAATGGACTATCATCTTTTTCTTATCTGATACAGCTACAGAAATTCTCATTATCCATATAAATGTCTAACCCTGTATGACTTCTACTATTACTTTGGTAATGTCTTACAAAAATGGTTTCTTTGAAATCATTCTGATTTACTTAGCACACCTCCACAATTTTATATGCCTATTGATTGTTATCTACCTCATTCACTGTTGAAGTATTTGTGAGAAAAAATGTATTGTCATTTCTTCCTATAATATTGTCTGTGTAGTCATGTACGAATTATCTATTTCCTCTTCTAATTCAACAATTGTAATTGCTGAACATTTCTTCCTAGTGTTTAACATTTCTTTCTTCTCTTTCTGCTAATAAAACTTGAAATAATTTCATTGAATTTTAGGCTCCTAACTGAAGCCCTTGATATGAGACCCACCTAACTCTAGACTCCTATAATGTGATGAGAAGCTCTTTGGAGGTACAGTTTGTATACTTTGACTATAAAGAAATCAAGGCTCCTAGTCAGGTGCCTCAAACAAGCCTCTAAATTTATGGATATGGTGCTGAAGAGTGAGAAATCGCTATCAGTTTTCTGCGATGTTTAATAACCCGTTGCCCGAAAGTCTGGCTGTGTTAATAACCAGTGCTGAGCTCTAAGCAGAATTGCTGTGGATTAATTTGCAGAGACACCTAACTATGCCATTCAGGAACTATGGTGCTTACTTTGATCTCTAAGGAGATATATCAGTAAATTTTGGTGAAATATACATCTTAAAATTTTGAGAGAAACTGCTCAACATTCAAGACCTTTCAATTCTGTTAACTTATTCAGATTTTTGGTTCCTCCTATGTTACTTTAAAATGCTTGACAACTTTTGTTGGGGTGAGTTACTCTTCTGCAAACAGCTCAGGCTAATTCACCTCCTTTTCCTGATTTTAATGGAGCCTGTTTGAACAGGTTACCTTTTGCATCTTAATTATAAAATGACATGAATAGAGTTTCCATTAAAACTTAATACCAATTATTTCTGTCTGATTTAACTTGGAATCTTTATTGACACTGTTGGTCTGTTCTTGGTATTATTTCTTTTGGTGTTGGTATTGCAATGTTAATAATTTCCTCAGTACTGGTCAGGGCAAGTTCTTAGAATGAAGACATGAATACTACTTATGACACCTCCTTTCTTATTAAGCCCACAGCAGTTCCAGCTAAGGAAAATAGATGATTCCAGCTGAGTAACAAGTCCTTAAAGATTAAATATCTGATGAATGCAAAAAGAGATAGGGAACTGCATCCACTACTGGAAAAACTGTGCAAGAAACAGTCACTGCATTTGCGTGCTTTATTTTTTTTTTTTTGTGCTCTGTTTGTATTTGCATACAAAGTCCCTTGGGAGGCAAGCAAATGTTATTTCACTTTTAGGATGCCAGAACATCCAAGATGAATACAAAAACTGAAATATTAAAATCCACATGCAAACACTTAAAGAAATATTTTACACCTCAGGGGTGCTCAAAATTTTTAGTGAAACCACATGGACTTCTGATGAGTTTGGGGAAAATACTCATTATGCATTTATGCACATCGCTAGATATTCTGCTTTGAAATGCAAAGGTTTCAAAAACAACTTTTAATTAAAACCCTGCCATTTGAGGAAAAGGGTTTAATTTTTGATAAATAGTAAAAAGGTTTTAGTATCTGGCTGCTGTTTTGATTTCATTCTTTATTTCATACTGTTTCATGCTTTCACTTGCTTTTGACATACCTGACATCTAAATTTTAATTATATCTATTCATTTTACCTGTCTCTTTAAACATTTTTCAATCAACATGTACTTCCTCTGGAAGAATATTGTGTTCAGATTATTTTTAATCAATTTTACTGCCAAATCCTGTTTGCCTTACTCCTACAAGTATTCTTGCAGAAATCAATTGGACTACTTGTATGAGAAAAGCAAGCAGTTCTTGCCTTTATTTGGTAAAGCAACAGACTTGAACAAAAGCAGTACTGTACCTGCTATGGGCAGCCAGAAACAATGACGAGCTCCTTGATAAGATTAGATGTAATTTTAAATGCAACTGGGACAAAGAATCCCTCCCACCAGCCCCAACTCATAACTCTCTACAATAATTCCACTGCAGCAAAGCAGTTGAGGAATTACTGACAAGAGCCAGACTGCCCAGTAAGCACCACCTAACAGACACAGAAACATGATCTGCATTATTTTTAAGCCTGACAGTTATTTTGTGCTTCTTTCAAAAAAGGAAAAAGGAAAGAAAAAAAAGCAATCTTTTAAAGCAGGTGCACATAAACCTTATGCATTCCTGGTTTTAATGTTACAGGAAGACCTTACATTTTAAACATCCTTATAGATCCACACTGAAAATACTTCTCCGAACCAGCTACTTGTGGCTGATTTTTTCAGAATAAACAAATGTTCTGCATTGTCATTGTGTATGAGTAGACTGGTTTAACTCTAAAAAAAAAAAAAAAGCTGTCCCCAGTCCCAAGTTAATTAATGAATTTTCATTCACAAGATTTATGCCAGCAAAACTGAAAGCTTAGTTTCCAGTTATGGAATGGGTGCAGGACTACATGAAACACAGATTCTTAGGCTGAATTCCTATTTGATTTTTGAAATAATGTATTTGATTAATTCTGTCTTTGACAACCAAGAGAAACCTCCAGTGTAATGTTTACCCACTATTCACAGTCCTGAGATAAGCAGTATGCAAATTCACACACAGTGAGATTCAGACATGATTTGCTTTTCAGCATAATTTTTTTTTCCCTTAGGTTTTGTCCATTTAAGTATACTGACTTATACATGGGTCAAATGTATTCAGTTTGTAATCTTAAGGCTAATAATATGTGTTTAGATGAGAGTTCAGCAGCTTGATGCAGTGGGCATTGAAGACAGTGGAATAATACCCATAGGCTTTGGATCAAACCCAGATGGAGGATGAGAGAACTAGGTTAGGGAATTCAAACAGCATGGGCAGTGTTTCTGAGTATGTGGCAAAGGTGATGAAGCAGAGAGGGTTGGGGTGTGCCATCTAACATCTTGTTCCAGCACATAAAGTTTTTGTTAAAGAAAAAATAAAAAATTTTTGTCCTATTCCCTGAACAATATGAAGAAGTGTTCTCTGCAGCTAGCATGAGACAATGACTCTGGTAGCCAGCACACAACTTTCAGGGGAGCAAAAGGTGAAACACTGAAACTGAACTATCTTGGCTGTTAACCACCTCAGCTGTGGGGAACTGTTGGCCCCAAGGGGTGGAAAGCACCAGCCTCCAGCCTCCACCACTTCCCGAGAGCAGGTGTGCTGCAAGGCCACAGTGGATGATGGTTTGCTTTACTGACTGAAAGCCTGGAACTTCTGTATCATTGTTAATGGAAGTGGCTTTGCTATTGCAGTTTTTCAGTTTTAACAATCTTTAGGCCTTGGCTTTATCTGAAAGTATGCTATCCTTGACCAAGAAGACTTTGTCCTTGGCTGTCACATACTTTGTCCTAGACTTTGCGATCTGTGCTGTTCTCAGAAGCACAAGAGCCCTTACTATCTAGATGGTCTTGGCACACATCTGTGACACATTTAACTCAGGCACAAATGTGTGATGTGACTCTACTCTCAGTTTACCTGCACCTCACTTCTCCACCTGAATACTGGAGATAACACCAATCCTACCCTATCTCAAAGAGGTAGTGGAAGGATAAAAAACATTTGTGATTGCTAAATGCTGAGATATAGTCATGACAAAGGCCAGCAAGTGCCTTCACAGATAGCAAACCTTGTTGAAGAGAGATATGGCTCCATTTAAATTGTAACTAGTTTTGGTGTTTTTCATCTTAATAAAATTTAAGAAATTCCCATCACTCTAGAACAGAGGAGAGTAAATATGTTAGATGTGAGATTAATAAAAAAAAAGTAATTGATATTTACTGAGTTTAACACATTTTGTAAAGTAACTAATAAAATTCAGTATTCTGGTTCTCTACAGAAAAGGTGGAAACTGCGCAAAAAAGATATTAAGTGATAAGAATGAGATCAGAGAATTAGCTGCTAAGGGGGCTGAAACACATTGATGGGACTGAAATACAGACCAGAACTCATCTTTTCCCTTTTCATTTTAAGAAAGCATATCAATACCAGTTGGATCATGACAAGAGTTTTCATACAACATTAACGACACAGGAGTTTTGCAGTTCCCGCATTTTAAATACACAGCAATTATTTTCTAAGATTTGTTTTCCATAATGTGAATCAGTTTTTGAGGTATAAAACATAATCTATAATCTGAAAGCAGTATGAAATTCTGATTTTATTGGTTCATGTTTCTTGGTCTACAAGCTTTACTTTAGTATGCAAGGGGCAATTAAGATATACAAATATGCAATACTTGGCTTTTCTACCTTTATTAGGGTTCTGACAGAAGCAAGCCAGCCTTCCACATTCTGAATTGTTCATTCTGGTGGCATCTGCATTTTGTTATTACTGTCCATGGGACAGATTATTGTCTTCAAAAAAGATAACTGTCTACTGCTATGAACTTGTGAGAACTTACTGTATTAAGACAGAGCTATTGTGGCCATGGCTAGATTGCCTTCAGGAGTTGTGTTTATGGTCACAGAGATCTAGTCCTTGCAGAGCAACAAGCTACTTCATTCCAGACTGGGGGAAATGCAAGAAACTACTTATAAATGAGATCCTTCAGGTGATCCTTCAGTGCCTCTTATAAGGTAAAAAGACAGTACGCATTGACTGATGATGGTATGAGTGTGGACTGGCTATCTCAGTGACATCAATTTATGTTCAGTTTAACTGAATTTAGAGAAATTGAAGATTTTTCAGCATGGCTTTGAATGCCCAATGTCTGATGTTAAGTACTGAGCTGCTTTCAGAAGTGGGGTGCTCAGCACATGCTAACAGCCAGCACATGCCTTTTTGTGGTAACAAAGCCCAACGGCACCTCAGACTATGAGTCACTCTGAAAGCATGAACTTGGATCCCTCTTCCCCTGGAGACAGTCAAACCCTTATTTGTGATAAATCTATATTTTGCACAGAGGCAATCTATACTGCAGCCGTTACCAAGAGTTAAAACAGGGAGCAAAACCTAGTGCCGATGGCTTAAAAGTCTCACATTTCTGAGACATGCCTCATCCCCCCATATCATTCTTCTACAGGGTTATCAGAGTAACTTTCTGCATTCAAAAGAGCTGTGGTTCACAGCTCAGCTAAAGTGACCACAGCACAGTGTGAAGTGACATGTCACTCCCTCGCTTGTTTTTTTACTTTTCTCTTTAAGCCTCCCTGGACCGATTTGAGTTGCCTGTCATCAGCTGAGATCATGGCTCTGCCAGGCGCAGCTGCCCAGGACGTGTCAGTGAAGGGGATGCTCCAGGCAGCCTCCTGGACCCATTGGCTACTTGGGTGTGAAGGCAAATGCTGAGAGCCCCCAGCACCAGTGTCAGCACAAGCTTCAGCTGGGGAGCAGTAGCTGGCCTGCGGGGAATGGATCTGGGTGCTGAAAGGGTGCACTTCAACCTTTCAGTTTGTACACAAGTCTCCCTGTAACAGCATTATCTGGCAATTGGCATTCTTAGGCCTAATTTTCAATCCACAAGTAGGAGGCAGGTCATTGAGGATATCCTCACTATTAGAGTTATTCAGTTTGTATAAAGGCTCTACTTAACACTTGAGGGAGGAGTGCTGATTTCCAGAGTGTTGATTTGATCCCCAGTCACTGCTGTGTGCACAGCAAGGTAGTGTGGCACTGGCAGCCATTGCTGATGATCAGAAAAGGCAAGGTCCCTACAGAAATGTCCAGGACTATGTGCAAAATCCCCAAACTTCCATAAAAAGGGATGTGATACCCTCCTTGCAGTTGAAGATTATGTCCAGAGTGTGAAATATATTTTATAATCATCATTGAAATCATCAGTTATAAATGTGGGAGACAAAAATACAAATACAGATATTAATTAGATAAAATTTCAAGAATGGAAAGTATCAGATAAAGTTTGTCACATGTATGTTTATAAAGTACAGATATGTTTGAAATCATAAGTGTTCCTTGCACTTTAAAGGTCCCACAGTTGTTTTTAAGAGAGAAGGAGTTGGTAAAGGGGATCAAGGACATTATTAGTGATCTGAAAAAGATAGTAATGATGCTGGGGCTGAAAGCATACAAACACTAGATTTATTTCAACTGCCTCCTCTTTCATCCTAATTTACATCTCAGCCTATGTGTGTAACCTTCTGAAAAATACTGTTGTGTTTTTCTTCTTTTTTTTTGCCACAAATATGTTTTCATTTTTAAAGTAATTTCTATGAGATCAAGAGAAACACTGGAATGTTGTTTTTGAATGGATTTACGGTTTCCAAGCTTTCTCAAAGAAAAAAGAAATTCAATTCCGCCTGTTACAGAATACTGTAGAAATTTTACTCAGGAAGACCAGGTCTTGAAAACAGAAAAGGAACTGCGTCACAAAATTAATGTTGGCCAAAAGGGACCAAAACAAAATGCAATAGCAGAAATACTTTTTATGCAGATTCAGATCTATGTGTAGTGCCTGATATCTTTCACAGAAATTGAACAAGTTGTACCCCACACTAAGCTTCAGTAATTCTTAGTTGTGAAGAAGTTCAGGTCTGTTACAGTTTCAGCTCAGGCTTATTGCTAACGGCTAATAGGCAGCTAATGTTGACACTGGATTTTTACCTGCAGGAAAGTATCTAACTCTGCTATGGGAATAAGCACTGCTATCCTTAAAAGGATACCTTTTGCTTACCTAAAAATAGATGTGGTATTGCTCCCCCACATTTGTGAATTCCTGCTGTTGAATGAAATGACTGACATTCAAGAAACAGCATGCTCACTTTTCTGTGCATTATTAGGCTATTATAAACAAAGATGAATGTGAATTCTGTCTACACAGAAGTCCCTGTGTGCAGAAAGAGATCAGTGCTGGAAGTCCTGTAGAATCCTTTTTTATTTCATGTTTGTTTTGTTCCTCAGAAGATAAGTAACTTC
>VYZT01060466.1:0-19136 GCA_013400735.1 Pomatostomus ruficeps | reverse complement strand
GCAAAAGCCCCAAAGAAGCGTTAATATGAATGTGAGAAGATACATGTAAATTTTTTTAAGCATTATTTACTTCAATATTCTGAACTATTACTTACATTTTGTCAAATATTTCTGCCTAAGCCAAATACTTTTTATTTTTCCTACTTTTTGAAATCTGTGGCAATATAGAAGTGAGTAAGTAAAATAAAATCTTGACTGAGCAAAATTCACTAATTCATATTTTCTAAAATAGCTTCATAATAACTTTACAAGTTCCATCTCTTTTTATGCCCATGAAAGGACATTTTGTGAACAAACCCCACAGATTTAGAGTCCATAATTCAGTCAAATAACATAATTGCACATAATACCCTTGGGTGATGATGAAAGTTGACTTTAAATGTGTTCATAGTCATTTCAGACTAATCTGAGCAAGGAACAACTTAGTCCTTCTCAGTGTGATCATTGCCCATGTTGAACAAGTAATAACATTTTAATTTTGGAAACATCTGGAAACATCTTAATTTTGCTAGTTTGTTTTCTTCATTATAGTCTATTTGTTTTCTTTTTTCCTTATTTTTCTTTTGTCAGTGAGTAGAAACATATGCCCAAGTACAACATTGCAGAGAACACTTCCACATTGCAGCTCTCATTAACCAAGTCTCCTTTCACAAACACTGCTATGTATGAATGAAGGAAGAAAAAAGCAAAGCTTTCCCTTTCTCTGGAAAACACACAGATGTCTCAAGGAGAAGAGGGAAGCACTTAGGAAGCTGTGAAATTCACCACATTGAAACCAAGACTTGTACTGGCTTAGCTTCTTTTAAATGTCAAGGGGGAAAAAAAGAAAAGAAAAATCTGATAAATTGCCAAAACACCAATTGGTGTATATTCAACATCCACCACTCTGTCTCCAAGTACATTTTCTGGAAAGAAAAGAAACCCACAGAATAACAGCAAGAATACCATCATAACCTGTTTCTACCATAGTCATTCAAGTTTCTCCAAATTCCCCTTTTCTCCAGAATGATAGAATTTCCTCTAAGTAAAATTTACTTTAACCACTTTAATCGGTCATGAGTTATAATCAAAAACTATCTGGATCTTTATAGTCTTTCCATGACTACTACAACTTTTTGTGTGGGTATTCCTAAAGTCTCTGAAATCTACTTTAAACTAGATAAAAAAGTGTAATCAAAACAGTATACCTATCCACTGTGTAATATACAGGTGCTCTAAGTCAGCACTTTCATCTCACAAATTTGCAAATACCCACAAATAACACTGTGTGCATTTTAATAAACTGGTTTTATGCAGTAAATTACAGTGTATTCTAGGCAGAAGCTATACGAGCATAGGATGTCTCGTTATAAGAACTACATTAAATTTGGGGGGGAGTGTTTTGTTTTAGGGGGTTTTTTGTGGTTTGTTTCTCTTTTTTTAATTTGTTGCATTTGGAGTGAGACTATTAGTTCTTGTGAAATAAGTCTGGAAATTTCACTGTGTTGCAGCCTCAGGTGCTCTGGTACTCTGGAAGCTCAGCTGTTTGGTAGGTTCCTTCAGCCAAAAGCAATGAAGAGCTGTGGGACCTGAGTTAGCCCCTGAAATCTGCCAGAGCCATTTGTGTAAAAAGGATCTGATGGCAGCCCTTGGTCTGTTTGCATTTTGCTTATACCAGTGTGAATCAGAGGAAACCCTGCTGAGTCTGAAAAGCTTTTCAAAATAAACTCTGGGCCTCTACAAAAAGATCAGGATGTGGAAGATCTAGGCTTTAAAAAAATCTCTGCAAAAATAAGGCTTGCCTCTCTGAAAGGAGTACCATCAATTCAGGTATACTTCTGACTCCTTGTCAGCAGTGCATGTCTCTTTGGGCTACAACATTGCACCTTATGCATTAACGTTGCTGTGCTGGGCCAGAATGGTAGCAAAGTATTACAATTATCGCTTTCTGGGGTCTGCAAAACTGCCTGAGATTCTGCGGGACAATCTTTATCCAGCACCTTGTGACCCAAGCGTCTCAGCACTCAGAGGAGCGCTACCTCTTTTGCTTATCTATATACTTAGGTTTTGCCTCCACAGTGTGAGGCAGAGCACCCAATGTTAAATAAAGCAGGTAGAAGCAAAGAAGAGAGAACGGACTCTTGATAGCAGTGCCCAGGCTTTTATTGCTCTTCTTCAGGATACGGGCTATCAGAGAGACCCCAAGGGGTGGTNTGTGATGAATATTAAAATAACAGAGGTGGAACAAAAGCCATGATTGACAGGGTTAAAACATGGCAGAGAGGGAATTCCCCTCCAGCATGCAGCCTCCATCTTCCTCAGCTTCACTATCCTGGGAAGGAAAATCTGCCCAAGTTATTTCTGCAGCTCTCATGGTGGCAGCTGGTTGGGTCACTGCTACATACAATCTCCACTCTACTCCTGAATACCCTGAACATCCAGTTATACAGCAGCTTTCCCCCAGCTAATTTTTAAACTGATACCTGGTGTTGACTCTGTGCACTAGGGCACACAATCCAGGCTTTTGACTATGAAATTTCATTTTTTATTATCTCTGTGTATAGTTTGTCCTTTTCTAAAATGCACTAACCCAAATATATCAAGAGGGAGGCACTGAAGATTAATTTCTTGTATTGATTGTTCTGGGGGAAAAAATCAGGTTTAAATGTCTCACTCTCTAACCTTGCTGGAATTCACTAGTCCTTTATATATCAGGAGAAAGTAATTGCAATAATTCCTGTACAATTTATTTTTTCTGAGAAATGCTATGGATTTGTTCTTTACTTAAATGATACTTTTCAGATTGGATTCATGGAGAGGTTTTCAGTGCTTTTAATAATTTATGTTGTTCGATCCCAAATCTCTGTTTATCTCTACTATTTTTCATGCATGTTTTAAACAAGATTACACCCAAATGGTGCTCAGCAGAGCAACATGGATATGGAATGGCTTACCGTGTTCTTGTCAAGTGAAGGAGGAACCTTGAAGTTTATCATATCTGACACTCTATTATATAGAGGCAATATCAGGAGGCAAGAATCCATGGACAAGGTTATACAGCATTGCATTAGGAAAGAAATTATTCAGAATGAGCTGTTTGACCAAAAATTGGAAATGAAAGATAAAAGCCCAAGAGAAGTTTTCTTTTCTTGCAGTTGTGTTTACTTTTATCCTAGTCTATTATAGTATGCATAGGAAACAAACTCTTACTCTGAAAGTCCTAAGCCTCTCAGTGTTCAGGGGGCATATGGACAATGCCCTTAATAAGATGCTTTGATTTTTAGTCAGCCCTGAAGTGGTCAGCAAGTTGGACTTGATGATTATTATAGTTAGGGAAAAAAAAGTAGATGCTCATCTAAATAGGAGTTGAGTAATTTTAGTAATTTCAAATTTGCCAGTAAAGTGAACTTTGAGCAAAGGTGAGAGGATACTTTCCCATATGTATTGCATGTGATTCTTTCAGCCTGGGGTGCTGAGACTTTTTGGTTTTTTCTTTTCCCAAGAACATGACAGGATAAGGTCTTTTGTAAAAATTAGCCTACTCCAGCCAGTTTTTATCATCTGAACCTATAATTAATGTTCTTAAAACACTGGACTTTATCTGCTGTCTTAAAAGAACCTTGTCTGTGAGAAAGTCAGAGGCACAGTTTAATTTAAACTGTCAAAGATGAAAAGGAAAAATACCCTATTCTTCCTTTTACACAGGTGATGAGGAACTTCAGTCTTTGAAACAGAGAATGTCAATGTCCCATGCCAGTGTGATGCTAAATAAAGTGGATGATGAAGATTGATTCATTAGAAGTGTTCTGCCCCTTGTCAGATAAGGAAAACTGAAGACCTCGTTTGCTGATTTTTTTAATAACTGACTAGAGATGATAACAGATGTCAGCAAATGAAGAAACATTTGAATTAAAAAACAAGTCCTTGATATTTATTTAACTTATCCAATATGAAGCAATAAATAAAATAAGGAGACTCCTTCTGCAGGTTGGAAAACCTGGTTATACTGAAAGGCTAAGGGTGGATTTCACCCTATGTAATTTCTGTCTCCTTGGTTGGACAGAGTGCCTTGGCCCACCCTGCCCAGGGACTCAAGGGCAGCTGGCACCTCCAGGAACAAGTCATCCATCCTGTCTGAAGCATCTGGGCCAACGTCTATTGACTGATCACTTCAAGTGCTTCCTTGACTGCATAGGCACCCAATATTTCAGACAGTCAACGTCCTTATGCAGGAGCTAGTTTGGAGAGTAGGAATGACTTTTCCTCTACCATTTTTGTATCTTCTCCAATGACAACAAAATGTAGCCAACACAAATGAATTGTGTCAGGGCACTGCAGGATTTAAAAATGTCTCCAGCTATTGCAGGGGGCATTTGAGAGTTTTGTACCAGCTCCCATCTAGGACTTGATTTGTACCTATTACATTACTTCTCTGCTTATATTTTGCACACAGCTCCATAATTATCTATAATCAGAACTGACACTGTCTCAGTAGTTCCTAAAAAATGAGAATTAAAAAATAGAAGAAGAGTGATTTACTTTTTTTATTACTATATGTTAGGGGAAAAGAATAAAGATGCTTTTTCCATTGAAGTCTGTAAAAGTAATTTACAAGGATAAACCTGAGTGATTTTACTAGCTACTTTACTACTTCTTCCTTTTCTTAGAAAGTATAAGTATCTAAAACCAAAATAAAGTTTAAATCCAAACACCTCATAAAAATGCAATTATATTTCAATTATCCCCTGGGGATTGTACTGAAAAGAACATGTTGATTCTGTTGCCCTTGGCTCTGAAAGAAACAGAATAATGAGAAGTCTTGGCACTTGTTGCACAGAAAGGTAAGTGGCAAAGCCGTTTTCATTCCAAAATAATAATTGTTGTTCTTCGCTTATTTAAAGATTTCTTGATATTTCATTTTTCTCCTTTATCATTGCTACCAGAACTGAGCCTCTTTTTGCATTTGTTTTGAGCTTCTTACTGAGGTCATCTACCCCTGTAAGCAGCAGCTTGACTTCCAGTGACTCCACATGAGAGTCTTGCCCCAGTTTCTTTACCTTCATAGCAAATAATGGTCCCAAGGCAAGGTCTGCTTCAGCACTCTGTGTTGACAGAGAAGGTTAGTAGCAATTTTCACAGATTGCTTCTTATTTAAATATTTGTTAGAGATAGGAAAAACCTTGATTTAGAGGTAATGGTTCACTGTTGTGCCATTCAGTCAATTTCTCGTCAATCATTTTTTTACCTTCTGCAGTGTGGAATATCATAGAAAAGGTCTGAACAAAACAGACCAGAGAGTCCCAAACTGCAGGATTCACAAAGACTGCTATTTCTAACCTAAAAAAACCCCTCTATGGTATCCTGAAGAAGACATTTTAGTTGCAGCTTGTGCTGGTTTTGGCTGGGATAGAATCAATTGGCTTCACAGTGGCTGGTATGGGCCCATGTTTTGGATTTGTGCTGAACACCGAGTTGATAATACAGAGGGTTTTTTTGTTGTTGTTATGGCTGAGCAGGGCTTGCACAGAGCCGAGGCCTTTTCTGCTTTTTGAACTGACACACTGGTGAGGAAGTTGGGGATACATGGGAGAAGACACAGCTGGGACAGGTCACACAATCTGACCCAAGGGATGTTCTAGACCATGACACCATGCTCAGAATATAAAGTGGGGGAAGAAGGAGGTAGGAGGGACTATTTGGAGTGATGTTGTTTGTCGTCCCAAGTAACCATTACATGTGATGGGAACCTGCTCTCCTGGAGATGGCTGAACACCTGCCTGTCGATGGGAAGTGGCAAATTAATTCCTTGTTTTGCTTTGCTTGTTTGCAAAACTTTCGCTTTCCCTATTAAACTATCTTTATCCCTGCCCACGAGTTTTCTCACTTCTACTCTTCCAGTTTTCTCCCTGATCCTGCTGGAGGGGGAGTAAATAAGACTGGCCCTGACACTGAACCCTGGGACAGGATGCCAGCTGAATGTAACTCCATTTACCACCACTCTCCGAGCCTGGCCATGCAGGCATTTTTCACCCAGCAAATTGATTCCCTTCCTGAAGAATGCCCAGCCTTCCTGGACTACTTTACCCTCCAGGACTGCCTCTCAAGAAACTCTGGCAACCAGCCCTGAAATAGGGGGAAGAAAGGAAATGGGAGAAAGCAGACAAAAGCAGAGGGAAAAAAGGGAAGGGAAAAAGAAAGTAAATGTAGAAAGAAGGAGAGAGGTGAGGAGATCTTTGCTGGGATTCCATCCCCACTGACAGCAAAGGGGACAGGTCACAATGGGGCTATCACCAAGGCACAGTAGAGCAGGCAGGGCTGCAATGGTGCAGTCTGGGCTGGGGTGAGTGCCAGGGTATGCGATGGAGGCTCAGCTGGATGAGGGCCAGGGCAGAAATGCCATCTCCTGGGCCAGAAGGTGTCCAGCCTGGGCGGGACACAGTGCCACCCAGCTCCCTCACCCCCTGTCCCACCTGCTCCCAGGTGCCTGACACTCCTGCCCCTGCTCCCTCTGCCACCAGCTCCTTCCTGCCCAGCCCCCCTGAGCTTCCCTCTCTCCTGTCTCCTGCTTTTCATCCGTGAGAATCCAGAAGTCCTTCTTGGCAGGGCTAGTCTTAATGACTTCTCCTCATCTGCACTCATATCTGGGAAAGCCCCAACTCAAGTGCAGCACCTTGCACTTGGACTTGTTGGACATCATGAGGTTCTCATGGGCCCTCTTCTCAGGTTTGTCCCTCTAAAACCTGGAATCTATGAATATTGTGGAACAGCCATCCTCAGAGATGTTTGAAAATGCCTGAGCTGGTTAAGCGGATATCCTCTGCTCTTGGCATCAGAAGTGTACCCACTTTAAGTAGCTTCACCAAAGCTTTATACAACCAGATGATGGAGCTGCTGAATTACTGTGTTTCAGCAGCCCACAGTGATATGAAGTGGAGGAGGGGAGCAGCTGACTTCACACATAATTTTGTTAGTAATGCAGCACTAAATGAGGGCTGAAGAGAGTACTCCTCAGATCTTATGAAGTATTGTTGTAGTGGTTTTCAATAGCTTATTCTTTCTTTTCAAATATTTTCTCAGTCTCTTGCACTTGGTGCTTGTGTGTAAGAATAGCTCCTAAGAGCTGCCAGTCCTGAAACATCCATCAAAGGTTGTTCCTGTAGTAGCTGGAACACTGCAGCCTCCCCCATAGCTTTGTTTTGGAGGGTTTTTCCAGGGCTCAAGATGATTCCTTCATCGGGAAGCCCCTTGCCTTCTAACAGACTTGGCAGAAGAATTGGAGCTAGAACTATTAAATGGAAAAGCAATGGAAAGGCATGCAGTGTCCAAAGCAGAGAGAAAGCTATGAAAGAGCACCAATGAAAAGCACACCAGAAACTTGGAAAAAAACCCCCTGAAACCTGCCAAACTCACAAGAAGGTCCACTAGGAGATTTCCAAACATAAATGCAGCTGAGATATCATTACCATTACTAAATGCAATATAAGGTAATGAATGGTATCAGTGAAAATGAAGCCCACATATAAATACTGAGTCACTAGCTACAATATTAAGTTTATGCACATTGATTCTTAAAAATACAAAGTATTATTAGTTACCAAAAATTGAACTTTTCATTCATATAAATATAACATAACATTATGAAACTTTCCATTCCTTATGGAGCAAGAACATCTCCCCTCGTGACAATACACACAGCTAATAGGAAGATTAGTCTGTCACCAAACCACACCTTTCAATCAGAATTCAATTCATCTTTTTCCTTGTCAAGTGTGTTATAAATTCACCTTGGCTTACCTGTGTTTATTTTGTTTCCATGGGTTTGAGGTTTTTATAAAAACTATATAAAATATATATTCTAAAATATATGTACGAATATTATTTGGTTCAACAAGAAGAAAAAAATAATTTCAATCAGTTGTGCTGCCTGGCAAACATATGAAATTTTAAATAAAAATCCCATTGCTCTTTTTTTTCAGTTAACTTTAATGGACATAATTTGACTTACTGAAGAATCAGAAATAATTTCATGCTTTTCAGAGCCACATCACTGTCATTGGCTTAAGGGGAGTGTGAATGTAATCTTAAGCCCTCTTTATCTGCAAGGATAGTGTAGCATCCTAGATTTGATAAGTTATTCAGCTCATATATTTGACTTCTGAAAGTCCACATCAAGCTTCTCCCCACTGTTAGCATGTAATCAATGTAAAACATTGTTCTGCAGTTTCCCACTGGGTAGTGTTTATTGCTTGTACTATCTAAAGGATTTCCAGGAGTGGCAGGCAGGAAGCTGCTGGTAGCTTCAGGGCTCCCACAATTCAGTCAGATGCCAAACAAAGCCAGTTTGCAGGAACTTTTTCAATAGTGTCTCCTTTTATGGAGTCTCAATGATCTGACTATCAATGAGGAATCTATTTTTCTTCAGGCAACTTTTCTCAAATAACTGAACCCTTTGAATAGCTTTACAGAGGGGAGATTTCTAATAATTCTTCTTTGGGGGATTTTTTTTTTTCATTTTCCCCTGGTAATGATCAACAGGCAATGGGAAACCAGAATTCAATCTGATTTATGCTGACTTACAAGGTATCAGAATGATGGCGGTAAGCCTTGCTGAATATAAGTGTCCTATGGTCTTCAGTGAAAGCAGTGATGTACCTACAGAAGAACTCACACTCTGGGGTTAAACCCATAGAGTGCATTCACCCAATTTAATTAAAGAGCCAAGGAGAAAACTTCAGCACTAAAACCCTGCCCAGAGTGGTGGGCTGCTCTGTCACATAAAGGATACTATGAAAAGAATATATTTAAAGAAAGCAGCTGGTGAGATTGTGTTGCATACAGTGCTGCCTACATTATGCCCCTCTCCTTTCAAGGTATCTAGAAAATAATTTTCAGGAAAAGGACAAGGAAAGTTGAAAGAGTTGGGACCAATGGCAGTAAATGTGATATGGAAAATCTTCATCAAACAGGAAATTATGGAAATTCCCATCTTTGTCAATCCCAATGAAAACCAGGACCTCTGTGTCAAAAACATCTTATGAATCTAGACTGCCGTCTAGGCTATATGAAGATCCAACTTTCTTGCTGCTTCATGGGAAAAATGGCCTAGAAGGCCTTTACTATTCTACTATTCTACAATAGAGTCCAACCCAGTAGTGGTTTTAAATAGAGATCATTCCTGAATTAAGCTACAGAAGACAGATTCCCTTAAAAAGTGTCCTTTCATTCTTTGATCTACAAACTCAGAAGGGGGTAGCAAGTAGTCTCCATTTTAGAATAAGTTTTTTTGGAGTTTTTTTGCATACTTTGCATACTGTTAATATTTCCTCTGTTAAGCCTTCAGCTTTTTTACTAGAAATACACTTTTTCTATATCCTCTGAGTAGCATTTAATATAGAAGTTTTATTTTGTACAATTGTAAAATACGTTAAAGGAAAAAGATACATTCTCTGCATGTTTTAGTCAATACAAATTTAGGTGCATAGCTGAGATTCCCACGTAGGAATGTAGCTGTTCAATGCTTTATTTGTGGCCAATAGAAAGAGACAAGCATGTAAAAGAGATTTAGTTCACCAAAGTATCAAATTCCCCTATTAAGCACCATGGTGACAACCTTGGCAAGGTGTGTGAGTTTGAGATAGGTATCCAAGTCCCCAGACCCCTATGAATCACTGTGAAATGTAGCTTGCTTCATTTTATTTAGGGAAGATGGGATACAGAACGCCACTGCAATCAGTGTCACTTCAAGTGTTCACGTGAAAGATGGGCGTGATTACTCATGCTTCTGCATTATACCATTCTGTATATTACTCTTCCTTGAAACTGAATATTATGAATTTGCAATGTAATTGTTTATAACAAACAAAGAATCATATTCTTTCAACCCTAAAGAAAGCTGAATTACCACATTAAATAATATTGTCACTGTATCACTTCATATTAAAAAGAATGACTCTAGCTGAGGTAGGAACAGAATAAATACTATGTATAATCATACCACACCTTTTGGAAAAAACTGTGTGCTGTCAAAAGTTTTAAAGGCTGAATCTTTACATAATGTTGAGGAATGTACAAGATATAAAAAGCCCATACCCCCAAATAATTACTACATTTGAGCATTTTGACTGTGGAAAAAATATAAATAGAGGTACCATTGCCAAATGAAGCAAGAAAATAAGATGAGTAAATTGTGATCAGAATTACAACAATTTCAGTTAAGGATGAGACTCTTATTAAAATGAGACATTATAATATGCTTTTGCTTGACTTTTCTACCTTTTTGTAGTTGAGCATTATTCAGTTTGTCACAAATAAATATTACAATTTTTTACTAGCCATCAAATCACTGTAAGGAAGGACATACTTTGCATAAAGAAATGTTTGTAGGTGGATTGCGTTATTTATATTTTTCTGCAGAGCCATAATGTTCCTGGATTGACTTCAACAGAAGTGCAATATGATTAATGTCCAGTGAGTTACAAAAATGGAAAATAATTTCCAAACACCAGAAGATGAGAAGACAAGGAGAAAATAGTCATCTAAAAACAGTGTCACTTCATGCAGTTAGTCAGAAATCTCTGAGATGCCTCTGAGTTATTCTCAGCATGTGCCCAGCTGCCATAACAACAAAACCACTCTCTTCATTAAGAAACTCACGGTGATTGATAGAGGACGACAGAGATATTTTGATTTTATCAAAAGCTAATATTTCCCTAAGTAAAAAAAAGCCTAAAGAAAGTTATCTTCAAATTTCTTGAACTGAGCAGAGGATGAGAAGGTGAATCCTCAAAAAAGGTTTCTGAGGTTTTACTTAGAAAGTTATTATCATATGTATGACATTAAACAAAACCTCTGCACTAGAAACAGATGCAAAGTTAACCTGAAGTCATAGACATGGTTCGATTGATCACACAGACATTTAGACAGTTCAGGGACCTAATTTAGGAGTCTCCCTGGGATCTTTATGGAGTCAGTAGCGGCACCTTCAGAGGGTGACCCAGATATTAAGTCAGCTGAGTAAGAGAATTTCTGTGATTGCCTATACCTCTCTTTCAGCTACAGAGGACCCTTGTAGGCTCACCTACCTTCTAATGCTCAGTGGTTCTGGTGAGATCTCCGCTTGATATAATTTCATTTGCAATGCGTCTTATTCTACATACACTGTATGACATTCTTATCAATGAATGCCACTGCCCGTTATCCAGGCAATGGTGACTCACTTATGCTGGAAGGAGCATAAAATTTCCACTGAAAGGATGATGTTTTTGATGCAATTGTAATTTTAGCTCAAAGAGATGACAATATATCCAAAAACGTAATTGATTCAGGGCAGGCAGAGTGTTTAATATGATTTCCCATCCCTTGTCAGTTCCAAAACCTGTATCTCTAGAAAACACTTTAACACACACTGTATCTACTTACACTTTCCTGCAGACCAACACTCTGGAAACAGCTTCTTTGCTAACCGTGTCATTCCTCACTTCCACACAACCCCCAAGAATCCACATCGTGCTCTACCCTTTCTGAGTTTCCCTACAAATGTCCAGGCTGACAAGCAAGAAAAAGAACTTTGAAAGGAATTTTTTAACCACTGGAATTTTAGCTCTTGAGGAAACGTAAGACAGTAAGGGTTTTGTTTAGTTTTTCAAATAGCACAGCCCTAAATTACATACTTTTCTGAATATCAAAGGACCATCTCTGTGCACCTGACATTTTGTCAAACCACTGGTAATTTCATCAGTGTTCACCCCTTCTCTATATCATACCTTTGTCATGACCCTTGTCATGTTGCCTCCTTGTAAATCAGTCAACTGCAGCTTCCCTTGATCTTTGACCCTTGGAACAAGTCTTGCAAAACATTTTTGTCTTTTACATTGATGGGCAAAAAATTGGAAGTCAGGCAGTAACTGGCTTATGTCAAAATTTTCCGGAGCTGTTCCCACAAACTTACTGAGCAGATGCTGAGAATTTTGGCAGGGCTGTTTGTTCCAGCATTGAACACAACTCCTACAAGATAAGGATGCATGCTCCTCAGTTACAGCTGGCAGAAGTCTACTTGCATTGTGCGTTTTTGGCAGTCTTACAGTTCATTATCTTCAAAAATCACATTCTGTTCTTTGATTTAATAAAATCCCTCAAGATCATCTATTTTCTGTTTTGATTTCCCGTTGTAGAAGGCCAAACTGTAATAATTTTTTCTTTCTGAGTTCTATAAAACTCAGTTTAGGTTTGGGGTTTTTTTTATATTTTTGCAAGTATACCTTTAAGCTAAAATGGCTAAAGAATGACAAAACAATTATTGCATCACATCTCATTTTTCAGTATACATTAATCTTTTCAATACTATCTCATTTAAAAAATTAAAGATCCTATCAAAATGGTTCCTATAAGGCCTGCTACTCTTCTGTCTATTAAGCCCTGTACATAAATGTGCTAATGAAATTGTCTGAGTGAGACAGGAATATTATTTTAAGTGCCATGCACACTGTGAAGCTATTCTTAACATTGTACATTGTATACATTTAGTTATCCTTGACTAAAAATGGGGAAAATGTGCTTTCTGTTTTCATTGTTCATGCAAACATATTGCTTACACTAGTGAATAATCTGAGTAAAACTAGAAACAAATTGCTCTGCTCTATTAGTATGTCATCCTACAGCCAAATTTCTTGTGATTATAAAACCATTATTACATATTCCTCCTACAGTCCAAAAACACCTACAAGCAGATGAAAATGAAACTTCTGCTGACTTGATTCTCACATATCCTCTGACTATTGCTGATGTTTATAAATGCCCATGACTTCTAAAAAGGTCCATTTTTCTTCTTACTTTCATGCAATTCTCTCCCTATGCTGATTCAACAACACCATTCTTCATCAAGCATAGGCTGGGAAAGGGGTTTGGAAGAAGGTGACACAGGCAGTCTCTGGTGCTGCTCCAGATACTACCTTTTGTAGCTTTAGGTTAGTTCCAAATGTACACTCAGATACAAGGAGGAACACTGACATCGTTTCAAATGACAGACATTCAGACTCAGAAGTCAGTTATAAAAGTGGGAGTTGACCTGTAACATGTCTAAGCTCTTTCAAAATTTGCCTAATATCCCTATAAGTTAGTTATAGTCCCTGCCTGTTAGACAAGAGAGCTCTCCAACCATTCTTTCTTCTGTTTTGTGCTTGACTTGCCTTAGATCTCTAGAGGATTTTCCTGAAAAGAAAAAATCTTCAATTAAACAAATTGTCTTCCCAATTTCATGCACTTCCCTACTGCCAAATAGAAGCAGGGCAGATCTGAAATTTACATAGGCATTCAAAGGGGTAGACAGTCAGGCTGCAGGAAAAATAAATATGTCCAAATTGAAGTCAAATTTATGGCCTGAGATAAATACATATTTGTATGATGACTTCCACAAGCTTTGTGATCTGGTATACCTGGGGCCAGAACGTGACCCTGAATTTTAAGCAGTACTCAGCTCTATGCTTCTGGAATGTTTTCTTGTGCTGTATCATCTTATTTTTGCTTAGCTTATTCCTGGGGTGGAAAAAATTGTATTTTATTTGTTAGAACAATACAGTGTTAGGTTTTCCAGCAGAACTATAATTCACTGCAGTTTTGAAAAAATGAACATGAGGTACAACTTCTGCTGTCTCTCTCAACAGCTAACTTGCATGGAACAGAACAGTTGTGGCACAAGCAACTTAGGGAAGCAGAGCTTCAAGGCAGTGGTGTCTTTTGGAGTGACTTATCTGAAGGACAACTGGGCATGGTTCTACTCAACATTTGACGACTCTTTAAAGGAAAAGAAAGAAAGAAAAATGATGTGGGAAATACTGGTCCAGCCCTTGCACCCAAAAGGTGTGAGGAAGGTAGGCCTTCTAGAAATGGATAAAGTTGTTTATGAATTCTTTTAAGAAAAAATCTTCAGACATCTCTCCCACCTGCCTAAAATCATCATTAGGACAAGCTTCTCCTTATGATCAGCATGAATAAACCAGCACAGAACTTAGCACTATACTACTACATCTTAGAATTAATGCTCCTGTCACAGTACCATGAAAATCTCTAGATCCTCTATTTGCAGGAAGATCCAGTGCACCGGATGTCCATGTGTAAACCATACAACTGAAATTAAGGTGCCACTTTACATCAAAAGGAACACACACAGACAAGAGATCAAGGATCAAAGTACCCAGTTAAGCAGGAGGAAAACATTTCTGACCTTATGGGTCTTTCGGTACCTCCCTGCTCTCACCACCAAGGGAGACATCTCTTCGGTTTACAAAGTGCCTCCAAAAGATGGTCTTGAGTACTAAAATTACTAAATATTAGAAATCATAGCTTTTGTAGAAACCCAATCTATTTTTCTCACATTCCATTTCTCATATACCACCATTTTTGACAAGTAATAATTTAACATTTTTCTTCTTCACATTGGCTATAACTACTTTATCAGTCTGAGTGAGACAGGAATATAGAAAAGATTATAGAAAAAGATTATTTTGTTCAGAGTAGTTGTTCTCAGCTTGTGTTTAACTTTCAAGTATTCTGTTTTTATGTCATATAGAAATAGGGGCTTACAAGTCTGAAAGCCTGTCTGGTTTTCCACTTTTAAAAAGATTTTCTCTCCCTCCAAACTTTGACTTATTCATCCCCCAACATTTAGGGATGTTGTCAAAAGCAGCAATATTCCATGGTTTTGGGGCAAGAGTCTCCTCGTTTGAACTTTTGTTTCTTTCACATGAACTTACAGTTACACAGTGCCTGAGTGCTTCCATTTTTTCAAATATAAGATTTATAGGCAGTATTACAACTTGACCTGCTTCTGTACGTGGCTGCATGCCTTCCCAGATCAACCTTTTTACTCTATTTCAGTGAAAATTTCCATATATGCTAAATTGTGTGTAGTGAGAAGACTTTTACGTCAGGCTCTTGGGAGCACAGAGCAGGCAGCATTTCCCAGCTATGTGTTCTGAAGTGCTGGTGAATTCGGGGCATCAAACAAGACATTGTGAAAGAGGATGCATAGATCTTGTCCAGAGTGCTCGCTCGTTAATGAGAAAATTTTTTTAGCTTCAGTGAGTTTGCCTGAGTGAGACCCAGTAGGCCAAACAAGTCGAGTCCCATATACCAGCGAGACTGTTTTGATTTTCACTACTTCATTAGCAATGCTGATATCAATGCTAATCAACCTGTAATTTTACAAATGAAACATTATAAACCTCAGTAATAAACTATGCACAGCATACAGATTAAGAACATTATGGAAACAAGTTTAGTTGCAGTTACATCTCAAAAGAAGTCAGAGGGGGATTGAATTTAGGTTACACAAGCAGAAGCCAGAACTTGAAAATGAACACTGCTAAAAGAGCCCTTTTATCACTGTAAAGGCAGTGTAAGAGCTCTCCAGTTTGTGTCCCAGCTTTGTTTTCTTTACCCTTCCACACACCTTGTTTTACCTGGACTCTTCCCTCAACAATTATACCACTCTCTCCTATCCCAGCTTCCTGGTCCAACTTTCTTCCCTTCTGAAGAAGCTGAAACTCTTACCCCTACAATATTTATTACCCAACTCTTCTAAGCCAAATTCTTTTCTTAGAGGATTTGAGCCCTGTAAATCTTTACAACAGTAGGGCAAAGGAACATCAAAGCCTTGCTTTCACTCCTGATCCTTCCTCTCCCCATTCCAGTCTGTAGTCAACATGAATCTCAGCAGTACTAAGAGAGTGGATGTTGTTTCCTCTGCTCAGAATCATGGTTTCAATTCTCGAGGTCTTTGCTGCAAGACTCTGCAGCAAACACTAACTCTACTAGACCTCCACTGTGGCTGGACCTTTTGTTTTTGAAATGTTTATCTGCATAGCTCCCTGACATCTGTGATGTGCCTGGCAATCTCCAATTGTTTTTATTTTCCTCCTTTTTCAAGGTAATAACAAATTAAAGTCAATTCTGTTGGAATAACAGACATTTCAGACACAGAGGCTACTCTCTTGACAAATTTTAAATTTCTGCTTCAAAACATGATGGGTTTAGATCAATGAAGACATCATCCAAGTGCTGGGCTGTCACAAAGTATTTTTCTTTATGTTCATTTCCAGATGTAAATCACTGGGTGGCAACTGACACCAAGGAACTGAAAGGAGAGTCTGTTTAGCTGTCAGCTTGATGCATCTGGCTGGCTGGGTGGTTATAATGGTATCATAGTGTCTTGGGGAACTACTGAATCAACCTATAACAGAAAGTTGTCTACTTCTCTGTGTGCAAAGTAATAAAGCAGTACACAGAAGAAAATATTGGACAGCAATGCTCCTTAGGCCAATTTGTTTCACAGCTATACTACAGTAAATCAGAAATAATTCCACAAACCTCTGTAGAGCTATTCCAGATTTATGTTTGCAGAGCTAAAAGCATAATCTAGCTCTTCTAATCTCATTGTATCATTTTAGGTAGTCAGTACGGAAATAGTGACTATATGCAGGAGTTTTTGAGAGTATGTATTGTAAAAGCACACTTTTTTTCACAATATTTTTAACACCCAAAGCTAAAATACAATGGAATAGCTATACTGGCCACTTTTGACCTCTTTGCTGGCTGTGTGTGACATATATGTAAACTTTCTTCATGCATTTGATGTGCACTTTAGGCAGTGGTCTCCCTGCTGATATCCACCCTGTCATTGTGCACACTGCATTTTCAGGAAGCATCATCACGTTTTTCCTTCTTTTTCCTCTGGATCTCCCATAGGAAGGGTATTAAAAAAAAAAGTTAATATAAAAAGCATAGCCCTTTCCAGTTCTTCTGCACTTGGGCATGAGCTCAGTTCTTCTGGCCTTTCCAGAGAGCCAATGTACTACACAGGTCCTCTTCCAAAGGTCATATAAGATAGCCATGGTCCCAGGAAATCTGTTAGAAAAGTCTAACCTGTGCTCTAATATGACAAATTTCAGAAGAAAGAACAACTTCTATATGTTACCTGAAATTACTATTGGTTTTGTCTAAACCTAAACAGAAAAGATTAAAATTTGTTTCAGGACAGTGTATAGTGCGGTAGGAGAAAAAAAAAAAGCCTGTTTTCTAGTTCAGAGTTGTTGCATTGCAACCATAACAAGCAAACTTTTGTGTATGTCTTTGTATGTGGTATCCCACTAAGGCAGCAGTCCTAATAGCTATCACTGCCGTAGATGCACCAGAGTCACTGAGATATTTTATTTTGAGAAAAAAAACCAATTATATTTCCATCAAGATTTAGTTGCTTCTTTTTTTTATTATTTTTATTTTTAAATAACTATTGTAGGTGAAGATAATTTAGACTGTGAACACTGACAGGCAGAAGATAATTGCATGTCTGTGGGTGAGTGGGTGACTATCTGAAAATGAACTTTTGAACTCATAAGCAAGCACGAGCTATGAGTATGCAGCCTGCTAGCTGCAAATGGTATGAGCTGACTGTAAATTTTGATAACACTGGGACTAAATAACTGTGGCATGTCCTGATTCCTCCAATTAATAACAAGATGTGAGACAGAACCACCAATTAGGAGCTGATCGTGCATTTCCTTCTGCACATCGACTACTTAGATGGGGACATCTGGGGGCTGCAAAAGGAGGCGGTGAAGATCACGACTGGAGAAAAGATCCTGGAAGTTTGGAAGACCCTGAAGACCAGATCACTGCGTGGTGACAAGTGCTGGGGTATAAGCAGGCACACTCTCTTCTAGAGCAGAGACCTCTCACATCTGAGACTGGTACCTGTGAGCAGGGGCACAGCCCCATCACCTGATTGGGCTTTCTGCCTGACCTTCATTGGCCAGCAGCCACCTCCCTGTGCAGAGGGACACTGAGACCTGGGAACACAGTGCTGGTGGGGTGGGAGAGGATGAGTGTGTGAGGAAACCAAGCAGAGTAAAAGCTTTAATCTCAGGGGTTCTTAAATAAACCCCAATATCCAGATCCACCATGTGTTGCTGTTTACTCCATCTCACCTGCGACAATTCAAGACGTAACTTGTACAACTGGGTAGTTCAGTCACCATCAACCCGCATCCCCATGCATGCAAAATGCAGTAGATGTATTCACAACAGAAGACCATGCTACTTGTGCAGTGATCAGTGACTCACCAGCAGTGTAGTCTTCTAAATTTAGTTCTGTGCCCTATTGAGGAGTTACTCTGACAATTTACCATGGTGATGCCACCCTTATGAGCTTATTATCACTGTATTTGTCTTCTCCTTCTTACTGCTGTTGGGAAATAGGTGTTAATATGCTACTGTTGTCACCTGTTTTTCCTTCAAATTCTAACTTCTAAATTGCACAGTAAGAATGGAATGAGAGAAACTGAACAAAGATCACTTAATCTTGTTAAACATGTCTGCAAATTCCATTTGTGTCAGAGTGGAGCAACAAAAAAGAAGATACATCCCAATACCAACTCCTGTAAATCCACTAGTCAATTATTTTCAAACACGGTAAATCAAATTTAATGCCAATATGTCTACATGTGAAAAATCAGTCTCACTGAGGAAAGAAGAAAATTGTACAGACTTATGTGAGTTGTATTTGAAGTGAGTCTTGTTTATAGTGAAATCATCCTTGTTTGCTTGTGGTTTTTTAGACATTTTTAAGAAAGGAATTGAAAACACAAGTTATTAATAAATATTTTCATGTAATTAGTCTGTGGAAGTAGAAATTTCTGTAGAAATACTGGAAGCTCTTTTAAATGCTCAAAGAGACATTTGAAAAAATCTGGACAAAACACCACAGAAAAGTCTGCATAATGTTAGTCATGTTAGTAAGCAACTGAAAATGGCTGATTCCTCAGATTTTTATCCTAAGGCATGGGCTGCCATTAAACTAGAGCCTGTTTTCTCATAAGGGAAGGACAAATATCCACTAATACCGGTAGTGCTTATTGAATTTCCTTCTGTAAGTATGACATGATGCAGCCGGCACAGGAGATGCTAAAAAAAGCAAAGACAAGTGGGGTCAAAACACTGAACCAATGTCAAATATCATTTCCGCACCTCATCTGCTCTCTGAACAAACTGTTACTACTTTTCTTTAAATCAGTAGCTACCCTCTGGCTGTTATCATTTCTCTATCAGCTCCTGACCAGGCACACAGTTTAGCTCTGTCAGGATAATCTGGATGTCCTCAGGCTAACT
>VYZT01060448.1:0-28583 GCA_013400735.1 Pomatostomus ruficeps | reverse complement strand
TTTTTTTTTTTTTTTTGTAGTCACAAGACAACGCACGAAGTTGTCAGGTTGTTTTATTTCTTTTGTTTTCTGGGCGCGTGAAAAAAAAAGGGAAAAATCATAACACGGAGAAGGGAGGGGAGGAGGAAAAGTTTTGAAACTCTTCCCAGCTGTTCCATATGGTGAGTGAAGGCTGAATTTCTGCGTGCACTGTGGCAATTTTGCTCGCTGACTATTGCATTTATTGACGAGGATTACACCAGCTCCCTATCACGTCCTTAAATGCTGTACTAAAAGGTGAGGGAATTCCCCACGTCATCCTGGCCGAAGGAGACTACAGGAAACCTGAATTTCTTCTTCCACAACCTCTCCATTTTTTCCCCCACCTCTGCTTAGCCTCATTAGGGACACTCAAAACCAGCCATGAACCCTCCCCTCAAATTAACTGGGACATATTATTTTACCCGTGCAATGCAGAAAATGCCAGAGGCCACATCCACAGTGCCGGTGCTTATAGCACCGCTTTAATTACCCTTAAAAAAAAAAAAAAAATCCTGCGTTCCGAGCAGGAAGGGGAGGCCAAATCCCCACAAGCTGTTACTCGTGTGAGTAATCCCGTCTCCTGCAAAAGCCCTATTCAGGGCAGCCGCCAAGCTGCAGCCCCACGCAGGACGGTGAGGACGGGCGTAAATCCAGGGTCTGCCAGCCCGACAAGGGCCTCTGGAAGAAATCCCTGCCATTTACAACTTGATCCGCCTTTAAAAACATCCTCCCGGGCTGTAGCCGGGGCAGGGGGAGCCGTGGTGTTTCGGGGCGGCTCTGCTGACTTCCCCGGACAACCCCTGGTACCCTAAGAGAGAAGCTGAGGTGAGCAGTTGCGTAAGGGCCGCTGATGAGATTATATTAATTACTTTTCAGAAGAAGGAAGAAAAGAGAAAAAAAAAAAAAAAAAAAAAGGGAAAAAAAAAAAAAAGAAAAGAGGGGGTAGGAGTTTGGTGGAAGACTTGAGAAGCTTTCAAAGCCGCCGAGCTCGGGTTGCAGGCAAGGATAAAGGAATGCCCTTTTGTTCCCACACATCTCTCCTTACGTCACAACGAGCCCAATTTCTCCTGAATTCTGGCTGACTTTGCATGTAGTAAATAATTTGGAAGAGGCGACAGACCAGGCGAAAATGATTCACAGCAGAGAGTTGTTGCACTTCGTCGCAGAGGATCCAAAGGGGAGAGCGCTGCTCACTGGAAAATGTTTTCATTCATTAAAATTTTTGCATGAGTTTTCCTTCCCCTGAGCCAGCAAAGATCATATTTGTTCTGTGCCATAACACGAGAAGAAAGAGGGAAGACTAATAAACATCGCTTGGGCCAAAATGTTGTTGTCTTTAAATGAAATAAGCCCTGTTAGACTGCTGTGAGTTAGCTCGAAAGCAACATTAATGTGGCAAATTATCCCATTGATTTTAGGCAGGGTTCTTCATTGATTTTTGCTTTAAAAAAAATGGCTGTATGAGCCAGCCCATGGTGGCTAACTTCTAAATATCAGGGCACCAGGAAAGGTTAGGAATGGACTTCTGCCCTTCTGCTGAGTTTTAAGGACATGGAAATTTTACGAAACCCGTGTGCTGCTTTCTGGCTATCAGTGTTGGAAATCAGAGCCGCTCCTCTTTGCTGGATTTAGAAGCAAATAGATTCAACATCCCTGCAGGACAATATTCCCAATTCCCTCCAGGCCTGCAGTCAGCTCCTTTCTGCCTCCATCCCAGAGAGCCAGAGACAGGATCAGGCCACGCTTTGGTGCTGAAAAACCCTCTGGTATTGATTTATGTGCTTAACGTCGTTTCAGAGAGGCCGAAGCAAAGGCAAAGGTCCCCCCCTTCCCATTTTGTATTCTGCAGGACCTGTGATAACTGAGAGGAAATTCTCAGTTTGCCCCGTGATGGGGTCACTCAGAGGAGCCCCCCTGGCTTTTTGGGCTGGTTTTGTGGAGAGGAGCAGGGCTGAAAACCCCTTGGAGGAGCGACTCTCGGCCGCCACGCATCCCGACCTCCCCGCGCCTCATCCTCCTCCTGCTCCTTCTCCAGCACTGCTCCTTCTGCAGGGCTCAGCTCCAGGAACACAAACTGCAGGAAGGATCCTGTCATCCATTTTCCGTGGGGAAAATCACGCAAGGCATGAAGAGGAATAGCGTATTTTTTAAAATAAGATATTTGAAAGAAATAAAAATTGCTTTCCGTGGTGCGTTAAAAGCGCTCAGAGCTTTAGAGCTGGGCCTTCTTCAATGCCCCAAGAGAGACACGAGCATGAGTGTTATTTCTGTCTCTTAACTCTTCACTTACTCACAGGAGGAAGGTGATGATCCGAGGGGGCTTTATATTTGCAAGAGCGTTCCCAATATTTGCATTACCCCGTCAAGGAAAATATTTTTAAAGGCCAAACGAATATTCATTTATATTTATTTGCTTAATCTAATGATCTATTGTGATTCTCCCTTTCATCTATTCTTCCCTTGATGAGTGTGTGGCACTCCCATTAAGATTAATAGCGGTTTCACATGCACAGTCAGGGGAGATTAGACCCCTGCCCCGGCCTCCTGCCAGCCCCATGTATGTCTTTGGATTCAAGCTCCGAACCCTCACTGATGTCAGTGAAAGCACCATGTGTACAAAAAGGCCCAATCCTGCCCGGGGCTGAGCATCCTCCCCGGCAGCCCCGGCGTTCAGAGGCGGCGCGGGCGCAGCTTCTCCCCAAACACATTTATTATGCTGCAAGGTCTGGGGCTGTCTGGGGAGCATATGTTTATGTGGGGTCACTGCTTCTGCGAGCACGAGGGGGGATTTTTGTGACACACCGGTCTAGAACAGCATATGGGGACCAGTGAGGGGTGCACCGGAACCATTTCGTAGCAAAATAAACCACGCAAAACCCGTCCCTCCACACAAAGTTCACTCCACGTGCAGAAATTACGTTTTGTGACCATTTCGATCCTTCCTGGGCACTCAACTCTGCCTGGCCCAGAAATGCACTTAAGCCACCCAGTTTTGAGAATGAGGTGTCTCATATATCACGCTTCTTTGCCAGGCAGGGGCTGCTCCAAAGCCTTGGCGTGAGAGCCCTCCTGTCGCCTTCGGTGGGATTTGGCGCAAGGCCTTTCTTCCAGTGGCATGAGGAGCACTTCTGCCACAAGCTGGGATCCCAGTCCTGAGAGTAATTATGCCTTGGAGAGGCTAAAAGCTTCTGAATATTCCTGGTGCCAAAAGCTGCTCGCAGGTGTAAGGGTTTGCGACACCTGAGCAGACGAGGTGGGTGTTGTGTGTTTGGTCTGATGCAAAAAATTTTTTTAAAAGCTGCATTTTTTCTATTCCTTCCTGGTAAATTTGTATCATCTTTTCATTTGCAGCTGTTTACCAATATCCCTTGTTCCATCCCATCCTGACCTTGTCAGATTAAGTACAGCAGCTGCCTCACTACTTGGACCACTGAAAAATTTTTTTCCCCTCTTATTTCCATGGTATTCCTGGGAAGAGGAAAAGAAGGATTTTCTAATTGCTAGTGCAGAAGGCTCAGCCACAGCCTCCGTGTATGGAGTAATTTACTTATAATTACAAGAGCAGCCTCGTTCCTCAGTTTCCCCAGGCACATGGTGTGTGCAGTGACACCTCTGGCTTTCCAGTGGCACCATAAAAAATGAAACATTTATAAGGCTTTTTGAGGGCTGAAAGGCATAAATAGCCTCATAATGACGTTTTCAGACCACTTCCAATACCCAGCCAGACTCTCTAATAGCAACAATTACAATTATTAATTTTTAGTGCCCCAGAGCACTGAAAAATGCTAAGATCCAGCCTAAGCAACACAAGCAAAGTCAGACATAAAGAGTGAGGGAGAGCCAGGAAGTGAGCAGGAGTCAGAGCATGGGAACCGCTCCACCATCTGTCCCCTCGGCTCGCTCGGAAGGCGTCCCACAATCCCAGTAAAACTGAGGATATGACATTGTTTCCCTGCATTGTATTCAGGCTTCGTGGCAATGACCTCGTTATTGATCTGTGGGGCTTTTTCCACTCAGAGCTCCTGCACCTTTCACAGCAGACAGCACACCCAGGCTCCAAATCTGATATTTGTGTCACGCTGTCTATATCACAATATCCATCCCATATTAGCACACACTGGGTAATCATGTCCTACCAATATTTACAGGTATTTTTAATGTAAATATTTCGATCACCCCTATTTAAACATGACTGTAACTGTTTACGGCATCAGGCACCAAATCTATTTGATTGATTAGATAGATATGAGTGAATGATGAATATGTATGCTTAGCAAATGCCTTCTTGAACATTTGTGTAGCAGCGTCTCTTCTTCTGGCTTTTCTAGTAAGAAATAATAAAAATTTAAAAATATATTTAATTGAGGCGATTTATGGTCGTGGCTCATGAGGTGCTTTAATAAGAGAAAATAATCCATCGAATTTCAGTTATTTCAATAAAAACTCAGAAAGTGCATTTTAATCTCTCCAAGATCACCATCCTTGTTCTAAGTACGAGTTCCTAAAAAGCCTGTGTTGTGATTTGCTTTTATTTTTGGGTTTTTTTGGCTTAAGCAATAGGCTTGAAAGTGGCAGCTCTGAAAGCAGATTTCTTTATCCAGAAGCCAGTTTGGAGAGCGTCCACACAGGCTGCTATTCTGAGGCACCATTCCGAAGACTGCCATCTCCACGATGGCACGGGAGATGTAATTTAGGCTCTGTGCTAATTTAGCCCAGGGTCTCTCCTGAGCAGGGAGGACCGGCCGTGCCAAATTGAGTTAAACTGGGGATGGCGCTTTTGTGATACGGACAACTGGCGACCAGGGATTGAGCTGAGACCACCAAACTACTTTCATTTAGATTCTCAATTTAGTCTTGAACCAAGGTCAGAAGGTAAATAGCCAGGGCTTTATCTTCCCAGCCAAGCCCCTGGTAGAGGGTCTCTTTGAAGTGGAGTGTGATCAGTGGCGGTTTCAGAACTAATGTCCAAGACAGTGATGTTTAATACATTTGCTTCCCTTTTACATCTGCTGCTATGATCGCAGGTTAATTTAAGTACAGTTTCTCCACAAAGCAGCGTTCTCACCCAGCTGGGGTCTCAAAAACAAATCTGAAATTAACTCAAAATGCCCTCTTGACACCACCCTCTCCCTGAAGTATATATTTTTTTTAATTCCAACTGCTTTTAATGCTGGTGGCTTTGGGTCTGATCCTGCTCGTATTGAAGTCAACGGCATCGTTCACATTCACTTCAGTGACTGAGGCACTTTGAAGCTGCTCCCTGCATTGGCTGGGGTTTGTGGCTGCACATCCTCCAGGTGGTCAGGGGAAGGAGATGTCCATTTCCAGGGACATTTCCTGCCATGGCACACGGAGAGTGGTGTCTGGTGGCAGATACCCCTGCAAAGGCAGGCTCTACGCTCACCAGTCAAGCCAGTCAATCCATAAACCTTAAACACGGGGTCACATTTGTGTGGCAAGAGAAATTTAAGAAGTCCTGTGATTTCCCTTCTGTGTTGCCCCATCATATGAGGCTTTTTAAAGGATTTGGATTCAAAATCCTGAATGTTCCTGCAATGTTTATTCCCAGACTGGCTGCCTAACCCAGTTCACATCATTGCCCTGCAAGCAGTCCATAGAATCACTGAGGTTGGAAAAGCCCTCTGAGATCATTGAGTCCCAGCACTCCCCCAGCACTGCCAAGGCCACCGCTAACCCATGTCCCCAAGTGCCACATCCACAGGGTTTTTAAATCCCTCCTGAAATGATGACTCCATGATGACTGCCCTGGGCAGCTGTGCCAATGCCTGACCTGCCTTTTCATGAAGAAATCTTCCCTCTTGTCCAATCTAAACCTCCTCTGGTGCAACTCGAGGCTGTTTCCTCTTGTCCTGTCCCTGTTCCCTGGGAGCAGAGCCAGAACCCCCCTGGCTGCCCCTCCCTGTGCAGAGCCAGAAGGGCCCTGCTGAGCCTCCTTTTCTCCAGGCTGAGCCACTTTCCCAGCTCCCTCAGCTTCTCCTGGTGCTCCAGACCCTTCCTCAGCTCCATTCCCTTCTCTGGACATGCTCCAGCACCATTTTGGGACCAAAACCAAACACAGGACTCAAGCTACAGCCTCACCAGTGCCCAGCAAAGGGGAAATGTCACTGCCCTGGTCTCAATGGCTCCACAGGCACGTTGCTGTGTGGGGCAGACTGAACAGCTGGGTGTAAGGACAAGATGGCCACCAATCACCTGACCTCTTCCAAACGTGCCCCAAAACTCGCAGAGATGGATTCTCCTTCCCAGCCATGGGCCACTGTGGCCACATTTCATGCAGTAACTGAGCACAGAACTGCTGGTGGCTCTTTGGACCTGATGTGTGCCCTGGGAGGCCCCCGGGCACCTCCAGCCTGGGGTAGAACAGAGGTTTCACACACGTCCCTGGCACAAAAACTCCTGCAGGGTTATTTTCATGCTAATAAAAATGTCCCAGAGGTATATCTATCCCTTGGTGATCTGCTTCTAGCCAGAGCTAATCTGCTGCACACCTCTCACCTTGGGTTGGTTGCCCACATCAGCATCCCCAGGTGTAGGATCAGGCCTTGCATGAAAGGGAGAGGGAATTGTTGCCATTTTGCCTTTAGCATTGATGTGTTTTTCTGCCCAGGACTGCTAGTGAAATGGATTTGTATCAAAATACCTCTTTCCATCAAAGCTTACAATTGAACACACACACAAAAAATCTTTCTTTTCGTGCCACAATTTCTTGATTCAAATAGAGCCAGGCTTCACCTGGCTGGGTCTGGAGTTTTATGGGTGGCCAAGAAGTGGACTAGAAAGGAAATAAAGCCCTGCAAACTCCAGTTGCTGTGCCCAGGCGCAGGCACAGGCCATGAAACACCCTCAATCCCCTGCACCCAACTGACAGGCAACTCCTGACATCTCAGCCATGAAATTTTGCAGCATTTGAGCACAACGGGCTGAATTTGAAGAGTTCTGTTTAATGAGAGCTCTGTTTACTTTCCCTTAGTAATACTGATGCATGTAAGGGACGGATGAAGCAGGTTTCTGTGCAGGCACATCCAAAACCCACATAATCTTGCCATGTACAATGAAACTGCAGAAAAACAAGGCTGGAAAGGACATCAAGAAGTCACCTATCAATTCCTGTGCCCCAGGGCAGTGTCACCTGGGTTTTAGCAGTTAAAAGCCCTCACTGCCCCTCCAGGCAGTCTGTCCCAGTGCTGCTCTGTCTCTCCTCATGGGAAGTGTTTCTTTACCTCTAAGCTGAGCCTCAGGGCTTCACCCAGTGCCTTTTCCTTCTTGCCCCAGCCCCTTGGACATGGAGGACAGACTCAGCTCCCTCACAACAGTTTTGGAGATGTTTGACAGCTCCTATCACCTCTCCCTTTGTGGCTCCCTGCTCCAAATTAGATTCACCAAGACTTTTCCAATTCTGAGCTTCTGCTTTGGTGCAGCCTTCCCAGAAGGGTGTGACCTGTAACCACTCCCTCTTCCTCTAACAAGGGCAAACTCCTGAAGGCCTCCAAGCAGGACAATCTTCCTTTCATAAAACTGGTAAGGTTGGAAAACCCCTCCAAAATCATGGAGTCTAAGTGTTAAAGACAGTGGTAGCCTTTTTTTAAGTGGTTACAGATAACTTGTTTCTGCTGAAGTTACCTAGCCATAGCATATCCAAATTACAGCATTTGTTTTTCAGGATTGTTTCACTGTTTTGAAATAGTCTATTCTTGACAAATCTCTGCTGCCTGTCGTTGGCTGCATCACATTTTATTTATATTCTGTATTATCAGCAGTCCTACCCTGTGATTCAGGCATTTCAGAGAAGACATCCCTGCTAAAAAAAAGTCTGATCCCAATCATGGAAGACACTCCTGAAACTACTAGAAAATAAATCCAAAGGAAGACTGGTCCAATAAATGGCACATAATTCAGTCTAGGCTGTGCCAGTCCTGGCTGGTGTGGTCTAGGAAAAATCAGCAACTTCTGGGGAAGATTTGTCCTTTACATTGGATCCCTAAGACAGAAGCCTGTGGTGCTGCCTGGCAGCTGGGGGAAGCACTCCCTCCCTCCCTCAGGTTCTCTGAAAGTCTCTGCTTCCACCCAATAACTGCACCAGGGGCTTAAGGTAGTGCCTAAATTAGATGGTGTGCATACAGCCTGCAACTTCCCTGGTGGGAATTCCCCATCTGTAAAAAAGAAAGCAATTTCTACCTAACAGTGGGCTATGAGGGGAGAATTAATAAGCTAAAGGAGACGAGGCACTCCAATAAACAGTCAAACACTGTAAAGGGCTGCGCTGGGTCACTGCTCTCCAGCTGGAAGCAGCCATCCCACAGACCCCTCAGCACACTGGGATAACATGTTTGACCAGACCCTTGACCACCCAGCTACCCCTCTTCTGGAGGTGTCAAGGTTTGTCACATCTCAGAGCTGCCTTCAGCTGAAAGATCCATTTTGAAGTTGTGACACATCCACACTGGGAGTGTGGAGCCACCTACACCGGCTTCTTGCCTTAAACCCAGCAGAGGAAGGAGAAGGCTACAAAATAGTTCATTAATACAGCTGAAGTATTTCCACAGACCATCTAAAACACCTGAATAAATTTGGAATAAACAGCTTTTACTTCACTCATCATTAGAAACTCTGTCTAGGTGGTGTTGGAGATGACAAGAAATGGGACCATACCATGGGATCCAATATTGAAAAAACTGAATTTAGACTCATTGAACTGCTTTAGCCTCCCCAGATTTTCTCCCAAAGAGCTCAAGGTCCTCAAGAGCACCAGGCTTAAAATCTGGGGTGGGAAAGGTCCATTGAGACAAAGAGGAAATTCATGAATCACAGAATGGTTTGGGTTGGAAAGGACCTTACAGATCATTTCATTCCAACCCTCTCCCATGGGCAGGGACACCTTCCACTGGGCCAGGCTGCTCAAATTGGGATGTAATTAATGACCAGAACAAATGGCCAAGTGCTGCAGTAGAGTCTCCACTGCTGGAGATTTCAGTCTCCAGACTGGACATTTTTCCAAGTGAAATTCTCCAATCCAATCACTCATTAATCCACAGGCATCCTCTGGACTGCATTAAACAGCAGGACAGATTAAATAAACACAATTGTACCTTTGCTTTTAGGTCTGGGACTCCCTTTCTACCCAGACACCCCAGAGCCTCACTCTCCCAAAGAGTAACACCAACCTAACAGAGGCATAAAGACATTTTCCACAAAATTCTCAAAACACCAGGTTTGCAGCAATTAGCAGCACACAGACAACCTCGTGTCTCCCTGTCCATGGGAGGTAAATGGAAATTTGGTTCCACTAAGCCTAGAACGTAAGACACAGTCCTTCCATGCATCTGTGCCCACCAGTTCCAAACACAGCTTTATGATGGCATCCTCAGCCAGATTAGGCATTTGGGCTGCCTACAGTGAAAGAAGAGTGAAATGGGATCCAAAATAGCTGTGCTGTTGCATGGAGAATCATCCACTTTGGCTGGAAGGGGGTGCCAGCCAGTCAGGAGAGGCCAGAAGACACCACATCTCTCATTTGGCCTCTGAGACCAACACACCCTTTTTATAACCAAGGAAAAGGTTCATGAACACAGGTTCAAAAGGTGGCGGTGTGATGCATCAATAAACAGGACATGTGCTTTCCTCATCAGCCTGAGCGTCTCCTAACTGGAGATTTCCACCCTCCTCCTGTAGAGAGTGGGTCACTGTGCAGAGGGGATGGCAGAAACCTTCCAGTAAGGAAATCCTTCAGGTGGGCACTGATGATGATGGCAGGAGTCTGAGTGAGGATGTGGTGGCTTCCTGCCCCAGGAATTTGCCCCACCATGTGATCTGAGAGCAGAGCTGATGTGAAATTCTGCAAGTGCTTTGTGTCAAGCAGGAACATCCATCCACACCAGACAAAGATCTGCCCTTAAATTTCGGTGCAGATGAACGTGGACCAAGGCAGAGCCGAGCAAACATGGCTTTACCAGCTCAACTCCAGCACAGACCAAAAACAGTGGTACGGCTCTTACTCAGCAACAGACTGACCCAAACCCCTGCAACCACCACGGCTCCCAAAAATATTGCTGCTAAATCCAAACCGTGAAATTGGGAGTTGGCCCTCAACCAAGCCAACATCTTGGCTGGGCTGAAAAAAGCCACCAAGTAGACACTGAGAAATGAGTACTCTGCTTCCCTTCCACAGAAATCTTTTCCAAGGTCTCAATCATGTACCCTGACTTTTCAAACCTTTATCACATGCTATAAAATAATGCACATACACACAAATATACATATATATTAAAAAAAAATTAATGGATGAGCGGTGTTACAAGGCATAAAGGAGTTTTATAAATGGTACACTGGAATTTGTATGGATTTTTACTTGGCAGAAAGGGTGGACTCACAGTGAAGCACTTGAACCCAACCATCTGCACCACCTCCCTCAAAAAATTCAGCCCTCCCATAATTCTTCCTCTCCCTTCCCCAGCCTGACAGCCATTTCTCCCCACCCAGCAGGAAAAATTCGGAAATCCCATAAAAGTTAACTGCCTGAAGTTGGAGTATAAGTCCTGTTAGGCAGCCAGTTCCCTTTCAAAACACACACACACACAAAGGCAGCCCTGGGAATTTCTTTGGAAACGCAGTGGCGCTGGTGCCGTGTGTTTACTGGGATGTAAAGATACAGCAGAATTAAGGTACATCCAGGCAATTTTTCAAGCGTGCCTGGAAGAGATGGCAGGGATTTCTCTCGACAGCGTTGAATTCAAATCTGAGGCACAAGGTTTGGTGAAAAGGATTGCTATTTTTAATACCCACAGTTTCCTTGTGCGATTCCAGCTCTCTAAGACCCTAAGACCTTTAAATTCCATCTAGTGTCTATCACATGCCATTGAATTGGCATGTTTGCAAATTGCATGCAGTGAGATCCTTCCATACCAGCAGCTCTGTCTCAGATTCCCCACCATCCCTGCCAAACTAGTATTGCCTGCACATTTTTTTCATCTTTTCATTGAGTTCTGTGTGTCAGCCAACACATTCTTTAGAACAGGCTTCAGTAGGCATGGTAACTGGTTCCTGGTTGCAAGCTGCCTCATGCATTTGCTCCCGTTTCTTTCTGGATAATTTCCCCTCCCGCCACCTCCTTCTTCTTAGGTGAGGACTGAGAGCGTGTTTAGCGTTATCTGCTCCATCTGTTGTGCCCGTGATAAATAGCTGAGATCTAATAAAAACTCCTAATGGAGGTAGTGATGCGGTGAACAAGCAAAGCCCGTTCGTCGGGGCTGTGAATCTGGACGGCTGAGAGAGCTGCAGGTACCTCGGGGCTGCTCAGCCTGACTCTGCTGTGTTGACTTTGTCTAATTGCAGGGGAGGAGCTAGAAAAGCAGTGAAGGGCAGTGGCACACACAGCAGGAGAGCTGAAAAATACTGGCATAACCACGCGGAGCTAAACAAACCGACTGACAAAGCTCTTGGCGTATTATTAAAAAATCTGGCAAAATGCTCATCTCTTGACAAAAATGTAGAAAGACTAGTAATGCAGAACTTTATCCCATGTTGGATTTTAAAGTGGCTAATGCCAAGTTGTCTGTCAAAATTAATAGGGCATTGCTTCTTCTTATAGAATAGGAGAAAGAGAGGGATCGCGCATACATTTTATTCATTTATTCATCTCGAACAAAAATGATGTATCTGCTAAAAATTTATTTAAGGAGGGCTTTGGTAGATGCTAATTCTGAAAAAGCAATACTCAGGGACTGATGCTAGCTTGTACTTGCTGGGGTTAAGGGATAAAAACCTCCCAGTAATGCCAGAAAAAGCCTGTTCTCATCTCGAACCCCATCACGAGGAAGTTTCACCCCAGAGATGCCGTTACCCATCTACATCTCTGCCCAGATGCATTTGTTTCCTTTCTGATGATTTTCATTTAAGTCCAAAAGTTTCATTTTAAAATGTGCCACTTCGGTGGGATGCCGTTGATACTCGGGATCTCCATAGGCACTAACCCATAAACAGATTTGTTTACCATCGGCCGTTAAACCATTAGCAACTATTAAACTTACTCTGCTTTAGTGCCTGCAGGAGATTTTTCACTCTTTTACCTGTGGATACTTGACACCTGAGCTACATCTGCCAGAATATTCTCTGATATTCATGGTTTTTTGCAGGAGAACTTGCACACACTTTCTCTGCTCCACTGTAAAATCCTATCCACCCAGTTAAAAAAAAAATAGAAAAAGCGAAGAAATTTGCTTAAGATGCTTTACTGTCTTTCAAATTACTAATGAAAGGTCCTGAAAATATCTGAACATGCTCCCTTTCCTAAACAAAACTCACGGATTTCAATACTGTCCTCCCTGCTCTGGATAAACAGCCACATCAGCCTGCAAACCCCACAGGGTCCTGCCCAGGGTGCTGAGCACCCCGAGCTCCATCAAGAGCCGCTGTGAAACCAAAAAATGCAATTTAAAATGAAGACACAACTGGCTTCTTTTGCAGGAAATCCGAGGGATTCCTGCTCAGCCTGAATACAATATCACAAAATGCTATTGAAAATAGCCTGGTGTACTTGGGGGTTTCCAGGAGGAACAAAAGTCAAGAAGCTATTTTATTAGCACACGCCAATAAAGAAAAGATTTTCCCTGCTTGAAGAAGGTGACAGTCCAAATAATGATGAATTTTGTTTCCTTCTTGTTTTTGTAACAGCCTGTGACCATCGCACACATCTTTTGTAAAGCCACAGGGGCCTTGCTGGTCAGTATTGACGAGCTGAAGCACACATGGGGTGCAGCATTTTGTTGTCTAGCTCGTGTACTGACAAACACAGCTCATTTTTTGTGGAACTGAGGTCTGGGTTTAGTCTTTTACCAACCAAGGAACCCAATAAATGCTGCTGGAGAGAGGGAATACATTCAGAGGCATGAGCAGTTTCAATAGGTAAGGAAAAAAGTCCTACAACCCCAGCACCCCCAGAAACCTCCAGTCTGGTCTGAGACCAAATATTCCTGCAGCCCAGGTGGGTGCATTCAGACTCGGAGATATCTGGAGTCGCCCTCGGTGTTTCAGCAGAAGATGAAGGCCTGAGAGTCCCTTCCAGTACCTAAAGGGGCTCCAGGAGAGCTGGAGAGGGACTTTGGACAGGAGCATGGAGTGCCAGGACACAGGGAATGGCTTCCCACTGCCAGAGGGCAGCGATGAATGGGATATTGGGAAGGAATTCTGGGGTGTGAGGGTGAAGAGGCCCTGACATGGGGTGCCCAGAGAAGTTGTGGCTGCCCCATCCCTTACAGTGTCTAAGGCCAGGTTGGACAACCTGGGGTAGGGGAAGGTGTCCCTGCCCATGGCAGGGGGTTGGAATAAGATGGATTTTAAGTCACTTCCAACCCAAACCAGTCTATTATTCTATCATACTACAATTTTAACCCCCCCTTTCAGATGGGACAGGCTGAATCTGGGCACCTTTTCGAGATCCAATTCCTTTCACTGCTAGTGAGTCGCCCCCCACCCTCCCAGGAGTGTGAGTAAACGCTGACACTCCACACACACACACACAAAAAAAGGAATTGTGAAAACGTTCTTCAAAGGCTGATGGAATAAACATGTAAATACAAGATGGGCTGACTTCCTACTGTTCATGTTTGCTCACTGTGAACATTTGGTTCACTTGGCTTTCCTCATTATTTCAGCTGGGGAAAGTCACTATATGAATTAATAGCAGATTTCCCCGCTGAAAATAAATGTTTACCAGTAATTTTTTTTTTTTTTCCTTTTGGCAGAGACCAGGCTTTTTTGTCTGACTGCCTCCTTTTTGGCCTGCACATCCCTGAGGTGTGTAATTAAAGTGAGGGAATTTGCGCATAGTGCTTTAGGGGCTTAATGAATAGAAAACACAGGATATTTCATTGATTTGGTGCACGCGATATTGTCAGAGTGTACATTTCCTTTGTAAATGGCAAAAAGACAGCCATAATAATATATGTGCATTCAAGCTTGTGTGTAAAAAAAAAAATAATTGAAAAAAAGGAGAACAAATAAAAATAAAAGAACTGTATCTGTTTCCAAATTCTAATATAAAACACATTCAAAAGAGCAATTTAGATTAAAACAGGAAAGGCAGGAGCTTCAACATGGTTCAGAATAAACAATCAAGCTATACTTTCCTCAAGATATAATTTCACTTAGAGTAGGTGTGGAAATCTTTGAAAAATTCATTATACAAAGCCACATGTGAAAATAAGATTTGTGTTAGCAAAAGATTCTTTGGCTGCTCTTAAAAAAAAAAAGGAAAAGTACGTTAAATAGCATGTGTGTATAATGTATAAATAGTGCACAATCTGCACGGCGAGGAGGCCGCTGGGACAAGTCTCGCATGTTCTGTGGAATGCGTTGGAATAATGCTGTGTATTGGGATAGAAAGCGATGAGGGAAGGTAAATTCTCTTTTTCTGGAGAGTCCTTTTTTTGCAGAGCTTGAAACAGTCCCATTGTGGTCAGGCTGGTGCAAATACATTTTCTGAGATGGACACCCGTGTCCCTTTGGACCCAGTGACGAGGTGCAGCCAGGGAACAAGGAGCACAAACCCCAGCTATGGCCTGACAAGGTGCAGCCAGGGAACAAGAAGCACAAACCCCAGCTACGGCCTGACAAGTGACCCAGCCCCAGGCGGCCTCTGCCCCACCAGCTGACCTAGGACAGCTTTCCTGCTCTTCCCTGTCCTGTCTCCACCTGCAGCCTCAGCTCAGACATCGAGGACAAAGACAACGGGATCGTGGAATCATTGAGGTTGGAAAACACCTCCCAGGTCATCGGGTCTGACCGTTGAACTAGCACTGCCAAGGCCACCACATCCCCAAGTGCCACATCCACATGGCTTCTAGGTCCCTCCAGGGATGGGGACTCCACCCCTGTCCTGGGAAGCCTGTGTCAGGGCTGGACAACCCTTTCAGTGAAAAAATTTTTCCCAATATCCAATCTAAACCACCCCTGGTGCAAACTAAGTCCAGTTCCTCTTACCGTGTCCCTGTTCCCTTGGAGCAGAGCCTGATCCCCACCTGGCTGCCCTCTCCTGTCAGGGAGTTGTGCAGAGCCAGAAGTTCCCTCCTGAGCCTCCTTTGCTCCAGGTTGAGCATCCCCAGCTCCCTCAGCTGCTCCTCCTCAGACTGAAACATCCCACCCACCTTTCCTGAGCACCATCACAAGGAGGAAGAGGAGGAGGAGGGCTCTCCAATACACTTTCTGTGCACTGCTTATACCCAGGGTCTGGCCAGGAGCCTCTGCCCTGCGCAAGTGCCAAAATACAAATAATCCGTGTGCAAGGAGCAAAAGCAGGTTCACCAATTTCCCGTTCAGCCGAGAGCAGCCCTGGCCTGCCCAGGACTGAAGGCCCAAGGCAAAAGCTGCTGCTGTGATCCTCTGCTTAACAGATGGATGGTGACACGCTGGAACAGATTATCTGGTGAGACGGTGCAATTTCCAGCACTGGAGGTCTCTGAGGCATCTTCCAGCCCTATTGCTCAATGAATCTATAATTCATCATTTTGTGAGCGAGTCAAGACACTCCCTCAACTCTCAAAACAGCATGCAAAGGACAAATTGCTCTTTTTGCATCTCTTCCCCCCAAGCAGAAGGGAAAATAAAGCGTGGGATGGGAATGCAGAGAGAAAGGAGGAGAGTTCAGCATCTCCCCACAGCTCTATTCTGGCCAGGCTATAAAGCTTTGTACATGTTTATCCATATAAAAAAAAATGCATGTGAAAATATAATTTTTCTCTTCTTTCCTTTGACCCTTCTGATATCTTCTTCACAGCAGAAGATTAAGTTCAATTTCAAGAATCCATTGGAGAAGAAATGCATGTAGAATTGAAAAAGAAGGATTTTATCATTAAAAGAAGACATCCCAGGGTGTGTTAGGGGATACCAGCAGAGAGAAACTGTTTTGTTGGGACCTCAGACCTCATCCTCCCTGAATTTCCAGCTCTGTCTGACACACTTGAAAAAAGCAGTTAATTCAAAGAGTTTATTTCAGGTCAGTATTATTGTTAAATACATTTCTATAATAGGCAGGATTTGAGGGCCAGGATTATGAATTATCTGAACTTCAAGGTGTTTATTTTAACTGTAAATGACCTTCCTGACCTTTTCTCATTCTCATCCATCAGTGTCCTGGACTTCATCATTTAAAGCCAAATCTGAGACCACCTAAAGTCCGAAGCAGCACAATCCACTTGTATAACAATATTTGCAAACTGTCAAATAAAATAAATATTTCATTAATCCACTGACACGCCATCCTATTATTTCCCTGATGTGGAAAGATTGGAGCTAAAGCTAAGTATATCATCTCTGCGTTCTCTGGGCATTTATTTCTGTCTCACAGTGGTATCCCAGCACTGTGTGGGTCAGAGACATTTCAGTCCCTGCTCAGCACATCTGCAAAGTCCAGCCAAAATCAAGGCAAAGCCAATCCTGGGTTTGCTGTTGCCCTGGTAATGACCAGGACAGGGTTAATTTTTGGCAGTAGACTGGAGGGGCATGGCCAGGACCCAGAGGTCGTTCTGTACCACCTCACTCATGGACGGGGCCAGGGGAAAGGGATTCTCTTCCCAGAAGAACAGATTCTCTCTTGTGGCACAGGAAACTGTCCAGTATAGTTTATTTTTGGGGTGGTTTCCGTGTGAGTCGTGTCTTTTCTCGTACCCTCTTTCATCGGTATTGTTGCTGTTACTGTTTGTTTTCTTATCTCATTGCTGCTTCCAGTAAATTCCTCTCACCTCAACCTGTGATCTTCGCATTTTGTGCCTCCAATTTTCCTCCCCATCCTGCTGCAGTGGAGAGAGGGAGGGGAAAATGGGGGAGCGGGGGAGAGCGGGGTGTAGTTTGTGGGGCCGCTGAATTGGGAATACCATTCCTAAAGCATGACAGCTGCATGGCCCCATCCACTGGTCACCCACTTGCAAGGAGTGGGGCATTTCCAGAACAAAAATTTGTGTTATAAAGCCCATGTATTTTATTTCAGTTTTGGTATTTTTAACTTAGAGACAATAAGAAGAGAAAACAGCACTGGATCACTCAAGGAACATCGGAACAAGAGTGACAACATTGCACACATGGAACTGGAAAGCGGAAGGGCTGGCTGGTGTCCCTGTCCATGCCCCAGGGCATGGGGTTGGAACTGGATGGTATTTCAGGTCCCTTCCGGCCCAAACCGTTCTGGATCCTACAAAGTGAATTAAGTATCTCCAACTGTATGGGTTGCTTTGACTGCCATCCATGCAGAACTGTTTGTAGGACATGGGAACTGCTTCAGGAAAGAGGATTCATCTGGCACCCCCAAGGACAGAGCAAGGCTCTTCAGCAGTCAGCACACACAGAAGCTTTGCCATTTATATGTATAATGGTTACGTGACATTCCCTGATCTTGAAATAACAAAGCGTTTTAATCGCCAAGACTTTGACCTTTTGGTCAAGTGGAACACTTGCTCTTTAATTTCTTTACTTTTCCTACAGCACGTTAGGCAGGCCCTGTAAAGCAACTCAGGAGACAGCTCAGCAGAGAAATGCAGGGTTTGTGGTAAAGGCAGCCATGAAAAGTTCCGCCAATGTCTCTGCACAGCCTTCCCTGACGGATTCAGATGATTTTCTCAGGCTTTGACCCATCCAACCCAGTTTTAGTTGTCCAGGCAGCACACACAAGAGTCTCTCTGCATCCTCTGAGAAGTCAGCAGCCAGGAAGGAGCACATGCACAGGACGAGTTGGCCTATCCAGGGCCTGAAATGCATTTTACAGATGTCTTTCTCCAGTTCTGTGTTTGAAGTGGTCTATTGAGACTCCACGTGCAGAAAATTTGTGGCCTTGGTTACATGACTGAAGATTTGTAAGGTTTTTAAAATCTCCTTCCAGCCAGGAAGCCCCAAATGGTACCAAGAAATCAGATTTTGAGGACCAAAATTCCGAACGAGACCAAGATAACTGATATCTTCAGAAGGTTGTCAAGAAAAAAGCCACACCTGCCAGAGCACTGAATACAAGGGGGAATGGCTTCAAACTGACAGACAGCAGGGATAGATGGGATATTGGGAAGGAATTCTGGGATGTGAGGGTGGTGAGGCCCTGGCACAGGGTGCCCAGAGAAGCTGTGGCTGCCCCATCCCTGGGAGAGCCCAAGGCCAGGTTGGATGGGCCTTGGAGCACCCTGGGATGGTGGAAGGTGCCCCATGACAGGGGACCTGGAATTAGATGGGCTTTAAGGTCCAACCCAAACCTTCTAGGATTCTATGATCTGTCAGCAGGATGGAGCAGGCACACCCTGACCTCCCTTCAAGCCCCATCTTCCATGATTTCATAAATACATCCAGCTGGACTAAAAGACAGCAGAGATTCCCACTGTGCAGATGTGAATGATCATCTTGTCCCATGGAGCCCAGTGTGTTTTGAGAAGGGGCTGAGCTCCCCTCATCTCAAATCAGCAACAGCCCAGTCACCTAAAAAGGCACAAAACCCCTGTAATGAATAAAAATGCAATAAAGAGAGACGTTGATGTTCCTCCCTCCTCTCTATTTTTAAGCAGTTTTATTACAAACTCTACCCCATCCTTCCTTCCCTCAGGAACCCCCAGCACAGCTGGGCAGCCACAGGACCTGCTCCTGATGGGAAGTCTGTCCATTTTCCTCGCAGCCAAGAACTGAGAGAAGGCAGCATGGCTCAGGACTTATGGAAAAAAAAACCAACAAAAACCAACCACTGTCTCCTCCTCAACTTTGAGCCTTCCTCTTTCCACCCCCCCCTTTTCACGTGGCTCTCATTGCAAGCTGATCATGTTCCCGAATAGCACAGGTCATCGTCTTCCCACAGCCTCAGGAGCTGCAACCTGCTGAGGCCGCGGTGTCAGAAGGCAGCTCTTCCCCTCGTTGTGGTTTACAGCTCGTTTTTGAACATTTTCCTGAGGGGCAGAGGCGCTCAGGCTGGGTGTTGCCACCACACACGTTTTCATTTCACCACATCAGTGGTGGCTCTCAGTTGTGTAAGCGCCAAGCTCAAATCCAACACGCTTTGCTTTTTCCCACTCTGTGCTTTCTGGGATTGCTCGTGAGGAGCTGGGATGCATTTGTAGCTCCGATTTAAAACCTAACTACCCAGCAGAGACTGCCAAATTTCAGCCCACAGCAAATTCTTACAGCCGAGCTGTAACCCTTCAAAACAGAGACTGCTAACATATGGTTGTGTCAGTGGGAGCTTCTGTAATGCAATTTATTGTTGTGTAGCCTCTTTCAAGCTACTACACATGAAAGGTAAAGGGAACATTTACTCTTCGATGGGAGTTTAATCTTAGATTTACCTCATTTGAAACAAAACCCTCATTTGCATCTCTAATACATAAGCAATCACCTGTAAAGAGTGCTTGTGAATAGAGACGTTTCTTGACTGTCATCAGAGCCTTTGCTCCTGGCTGGGGGTTTTGCGTGGGAAAACGCAGCAGAATTCAGTCCTGTTCCAGACAGTGTGCACAAACACCCACTGACACCACTAGAAAATGGTGATAAATAGAGGCAAGGGCTCTCCTGAAGTGGAACAGATACTCACAGCTAACACGGGGCTGGCGCAAGGCTCGTTCCGTTGCATGCATATATAATATATAATTTGATTCCTCCATGCTTTGCCTTCCGTGCCCTTTTTATATCTAAGCGTTACAGTTTATGGTTAAGGCTTCAAACAGAAATAATCTCCTGTTGAAGTGAAAGTGCTTGATCCTGTACAAGCAATAAAAGATAAAGCAGCTCCACACCACGGTGAAGCGTTCTCCCTACTCAGCCCCCTCACAGACAGCAAAGGGGACATGATCCTTCCTCACTGCCCACCCCATCACAACCCATTGGCACCAGGAGCTCGTGGACATCCCAGAACACCTCTCCTAGAGGAGCATGCAGAGTTTGGGAGGTGGGGATGTTCAAAAACAAGGCCTTTCCCTGGTTTAGTCTGGGCCTAGCAACGTGAAAAGCCTTCCAGACCCATCCAGTATTTATGCAATGTTCAGCTTCAAGCCTGGCCACAGTTCTATGATTTTTCCTACAGGACAATTGACAGTCCACAGCTTTGAGATATTTTTCCTTTTTTCCTTCTTGATTAACTCCTACCTCTGAAGACACAACATTAAGTAATGACTGACCAGGCCATAATTCAAGAACATGACCTCAGTCTCTGATCTGCCACTGCCTCCAGCTGAACTCCTTAGGCTGAGTGCAGTATGAAAGAACTTAAAATACATCAGCTTTGGGAAGGGCTTGCTCTAAAGTCTTGTGTTCCTCTTGAGGGTTTCTGAGTTGAGACAAAAATTCCAGAAAACATTATGGATAAGTCTTTTTTTTTTTCCCCCTCCAGGACAATTAATTTAACTTGAAATTTCAGGTGGGCTAACACATTGGAAGATAGCTCAGATATTCTCTGGCTATGAAGTGGGAAATGCAGAAGAACACAGACTTGCAAATAGGGGGAAATAAGACATTCTAAGTAACTTGAAGAGCTGGAGATGGTCAGGTTTTCTTTCCATCATGTGATGACTCTCAAGCCCATCAATTGCCTTTATGCACCATCCGTGGTTGTTAATTTTCAGAGCTGATCCTTTCAGCAGAATTTCCTATCCAATATCTATCCCAGGAACCTCCACATGACTTCTGAATATCAACCAGGAGACCCACCTCTAGCTTCTGCACAGAGGCCTTTTGCAAAGGGCACCAACTCTCTCCTGTAACAAACAGGATCTTCTCCAGCTAAAGTCACGAGATGTAAAAAATTGGCCTTTTTATCCCAACAGTTTCCTCTGCTGTTCCCTGACTCCCAAGCCATGAGTGCCCTGGTTACTATAAAAGTCATGCACACATGTCTTCTGCCAGCATGGTGTCATGTCTTCTGTCAGAGTGTTATTTAGTACTCAGTGTTCCTATTATCTTCAAACTGGCTCTGGAGTGCTTCCAAAAATTGCAATGTTATTCATGAAAACTTTGGGGGAGGCTTTTCCAGTCTGTTTGAGCAAGGGGCTGGAACAATGCAGGGTTTGGCAGGGGGAAAAGCATGGGGATTGGGGTTTAGGGGGGACAGACAGAGGGAGTTCGTATCTGTGTGTGCCAATTATCAGTCTGAGAGCCAGTGTTGGTCCGGCTGGATGAAAGGAATTCTGTGTGACGAGGAAAATGTGAAGCACTGATATGTGGAAGGAGGGAAATTGCTCTCCTAGACAGCAATCATCAGGAGAACTCCCAGCCAGGTTGAGTCCCCTCTCTACTTTGATTATTTACCAATTTATTACCACGTCTGCTTTTCCAAACAAACAAACAAACAGAGCAGAAACCTGAAACGCGTCTCTATCGGGCTCCAAGATGAGACCTTAGCAAAACTTTCATAAATTACAATTTTGAGGAGCTAATTTGGCTATTTCTTTATCTTCCCAGATGCTGTCACTCTAAATCAGCATAAGAGCTGCCCTCTCTGGATGGCTCAGTTTTACTATTACCAGAATTATTCAAGCATATTAGCAGACTTCTAGCCACGAATACCTTGTGTTCTGATGTCAAGTCTTGTTTTCCTTGATTAAATCTCCATTTCTTGTGTTTGTTAGAACAAACAAGCAATTGAATATTTTATTAGAGAGAATATGATTTATTTTTGCTAGTTAATATATTTGCTCTGTGGCAGAGCCTCAGGGGATGAATATTTTTCTTCGTTGACAGCCCTAAAGGGATGACACTTGCAGGGTCTGTTCTCAGCCTGTTCTAGCAGTCTGCAAGCACTGGGTTTTGCAGCACAGAGCCAATTTTTCACATGCTAAGAGAACTTTTGCTTATGAAAAGAAATTCCACATCATTTTCATCCTCCTGTTCGATGATTGTGGGGGTTTTTCATGTCTGTTTGAGCCAGAATTCAGGCACCAATTCACTCAGGACTTGCTTCTGAACAAAGGCCATCCCAATAAAAAAATGTAGTCCCAAACTTCTCTAAACCCTGAGTTTACACACTTCAGCTGCCTGCTATCTCTGAAATCAGATCTGGATTCAACACGCGCAGCTCCCGCTTGTCTTTTCTTCCCAGGAATGACACTACGAGGGAAGAGGCAGCGTATTTAACAAAGCTGTTATGCAGTTTACTGATTGTGATTATTCAAGGCAAATGCTTTGAAGTAACAGCTTAGTGCAGAGTGACAGTAAACAAGATGTAGAGATACAGCCAGATGAGAAGAAAAATAAATGGCAATTAGGATTGATATTCTAGGTGTGGGAAATGCCGGTGAGGCCTCCAACTCCAGCAAAGACACTCGGAATTCGTGTTGCCACTGCCCCCAAAGATGTCCAGGAGGGATCACAAAAGGCACTTTGACACCTCTGAACCCTTGAACAGCAGGTGAACATCAGCCCAGCTGCTGTACAGCCAGGGAAACAAGGAACAAAGGAAGGGGAGCCCTGGTTACACCTCCCGTGCTAAGGCTCGGGGTTGTCCAGGCCTGTGGCAGCAGCAGCGTGGCCAGAGGGAGCAGGGCAGGGATTGTCCCCTGTGCTAGCACTGCTGAGGCACCGCCAGTCCTGGGGGCAGCTTTGGGTCCCCCACAACAAGAAAGGCATTGAGGGGCTGGAGCGTGTCCAGGGAAGGGAACGGAGCTGGGAAGGGGTTGGAGCACCAGGAATGGCTGAGGGAGCTGGGAAAGGGGCTCAGCCTGGAGCAAAGGAGGCTCAGGGGGCCCTTCTGGCTCTGCACAACTCCCTGACAGGAGGAGGGAACTGGGGAGGATCAAACTCTGCTCCCAGGGAACAGGGACAGGACAAGAGGAAATCATCTTGGGTTATATTAGGGGAGGTTTTAGATTGGATATTAAGAAAAATTTATTCACCAAAAGGGTTGTCAGGCATTGGGACAGGCTGCCCAGGGCAGTGGTGGAGTCCCCATCCCTGGATGGATTTATAAAAAAGGTGTGGATGTGGCACTTGGGGACATGAGGCAGTGGTGGCCTTGGCAGAGCTGGGGGAATGGTTGGACTTGGAGATCTCAGAGGGCTTTTTCAACCTAAACCATTATGAGATTCTATTCCCTAAACACCTTCAACAACATTTGAGTTCCAGGCAATGATAAGGAATTCAGATCAGCTCCTGACCTCCAGCACAGTGAATGCAGAGGAGCTGGGCACTGTCCTCAGACAGATATTTTTAAGGATATTTTCTTAATTGTCACTTCCTCTCCCTATTCCTTGTGCTGGAAACTAAGGACCGGCTGTCCTGGGCAACATGAGGCTGAACTGTTTCACACTGGCTTGATAACAAAGTGTGTCCATGCAAACACTGGCGTGGCTGAGCAGTTACCATCCACTCACAGAGCCATGGAATCGACATTTAGGATTGTCCCATTCCACCCCCTGCCATGGCAGGGACACCTTCCACTATCCCAGGGTGCTCCAAGGCCCATCCAACCTGGCCTGGAACACTGCCAGGGATCCAGGGGCAGCCACAGCTTCTCTGGGCACCCTGTGCCACGGCCTCACCACCCTCACAGGGAACAATTCCTTCCCAATATCCCATCCAACCTTCCCCTCTGGTAGTGGGAAGCCATTCCCTGTGTCCTGTCCCTCCAGGCCATTGCCCAAGGTCCCTCTCCAGCTCCCTTGTAGGTTCTCTACACAGAACCTCAGGCTTTTGCTGCACATTCCTGAATATTCTTAACCCACTAAAATGAGAGATGTTTCCTTCTCCTCCAGAGCCCGTTTTCTCCTGTAAGCACCCAGAGGTGAACAATGAGGAGGCCAATGCAGGAGAAAACCGCCTCAGGGTGCCAACAACTCCTTCCTAACACAGCACGAGAGCCAGCCTGTAAAACACAGGTGAGTTAAGATTCACTCCAACATCACCCTCCGCACTTGCATTTCCTCCTGAGCGTTCCTGCATCTGAGGTCTGTGAAATGCCACTGTTCCAAGGGGCAAAGCAAAGAATTATGACTTATCGTGAACACAGTACGCAGAACATTGCTCCCTTTTTTCCCTTTTGTTCCCACCTAATTCTATTTTTTAGAAAAAAATTATTAAAACTAATTGCATTATTTAATCCCATCACATAAAATCCTCCAGTGTTTCATTAATCAATGTAATCAAGCCAATCAAAATAGATAAAGATCTTTTAGCAGGCTTTGATGAGATTTTATCAAAATCTCAGTGCATATTGTGAAGTCTTATCCTCAGAAGCAAACTAACTGTGGGATGTGGAAGCTTTATCAAGCAGGCACTAATAAAACAGATGATGCTTGGGCCATTTTAAGAGGCTCTCCATATTAAATTAATAACAGCAACGCTTTTGTGTTGTATATATAGGAATATTAAAGCAAATGGAAATAACATTGGTTTTGTGCCTGCGGAAAGATTGCTGCAAAGCAATCAGGTTTTTTAAGTAATGAAGAAGATACAGGTCTGTGAGCCAGCAGACCATAAAGCCACAACACTGCGAGGGAAAAGCAGTGGGTAATGCAAGAGTTAGAACGGAATAGCTGTAAGTGAAGAGCCTTATTAAAAGCACAAACCATTTCCTTTTAAACGTAGCACTCCCACCCCACATCTGATCATAAATAAATATGAATGGAAAAGCTGTGCCTTGTCCAGCATTCCCTCTCCAGCTCCCACTCTTCATGGGTTTGCCTCCCTAACCAGGAGTGTGGGGTACTGAGATCTACCACAGAAATGGAAATTAAAGGGGTGTTGGTGTAATACAACACCAGAAATCCAGGCGGTTCCTCAGTCCAGTTTAGGAGACCGCAAAAAAGTCACAACCCAGGGAACAGATCTTGAAGCACCAAAGAAACAGGCCTGACAAGGAGCACTCATTGCCTGCAAAGCAGAGAGAGCTGAAAAATGAGCCTGATCCACCTGTCTGGGCTGGGGACTCAAAGGAGTAGCTCTGCTCCACATTCGCTGCAAAACTGGGCCTGGTGTGCCAAACACAACCCCTTCCAAACAGAGCCAGAGCTTCGCTTTGAAAGAGTTGTTAAATTGATGCTCAAACTCAACCTCGTGTTGCCAGATCTCATCCAGAATCCCAGCGGTGCCAAAAAGTCACTTCACACGAGCTGAAATCAGAGAATTCTAGTTAAGGATGCACAAGGTCAAACTGTTCTGAAAACATTTTCCAGCAAGATAAAACACTGGAGAAACTCAGTGTGGTCCCACTGAGTGGAGCAAGATGAGCAGAGGCTCCCACTCGCCCCTCAGAGCCATCACAACCTGAGGATGGGTTTATTACATTAACTGATTAATTAACATTAACTGATTAATTAACATGGCCACTTGCATCCTCACTGCTGCCATCAGAAAGAAAAGATTTGTTTCATCTCCATGTTCAGCCATCAGAGGAACAAACCCAGAGGTTTGGGGTTTGTGGAAGGCGGCTTCCACCATCACCATTTTGCAATATTTCTTTCATTCTATTATAATGATTTTTCCTGTGCTCTTAAGGTGCTTAATTACAACAAGGGGAGGCATAAAATCAGTATTTGTTGGGTTTATTTTGGTTTTTATGGCTTTCATCTATCAGGAGGGGGAGAGGCGATGGCGGGATCCCAGTCACCCCGGCTCGCCGCGCCATCACTCCTTGGACAGCAATCACAGGAGCCCAGCAGTGAGCTGGGGACAGGATTTTTCCAAGCAGCAGCATCTGGCTCCCTGGCAAGGGGAACAGGCGGCCTCATGGGTCCCATCGGAGTCGCCCCTGGCTCTGCCACATGGGGAAAGGGTTGAGGGACCGCCTGGGTTGCTCTGTCCTTGTCTCAATTACGTTTGCCTTTGAGGGGACAGAAATCTCCCTCCCCAAGCCCCGCTGCTGCTGGTAGCCTCCTCTTACCCATGCTGCCCCGTGCCTTCTGCTGCCACCAAAAAAGTGCATTTCTGAATTTCTAAAGTGGAAATCTGTGCCCCAGTGATGCCTGATGGTTTTTTGTCTTTTCTTTTTATCCCCTTTTTATATATTTTTATCCCCTTTCCCTTTCCTTGTAACCTTCACAAACACTCCCTGTCCCTCAGCCCTACATGTGGATAACCCTTGGAGGCTGAGATTGAGCTCAGCTTGGGGCTTCTCTGAGGGGAGCAGACGGAACATCCCGAGTGTCTCCAAACCAGAGGCTCCAGCCTTGCCCGGAGCCTCCTCTCTGCAACAGGTTTTTTCAAATTAGGCTGGAGTGTCTCTGAGAGGGTCATAGTTAGAATGGGGGACAGTTCCTTCATTTGTTAAGTTCCTTATTGGGGATTTTAGGTAGATCTGCTCATTTGTGAGGTCCATAAAATTGTATCCGCGTTGTACCCGGGGGGTGCTGCTCGGCTGTTCCCACCTGGGCCGAGTTGTGCCCCTGGGATCCCATTAACCCAAGGGAATGCCCTTTGCCCTGCGCTGCTGGGGCTGCCTCGGATTTTTACCGGCCCTTAAGGCATCACCAGCAGCCACATCTCTCTCCCAGGCAGAAGGATGACCAACAGGGATGTACCTGTGGGTTTAAGGATCACCACAAGTGATGTACCTGTGGGTTTAGGAATAACCAAAAGAAATGTACCTGTGGGTTTAGGGATGACCAATGGGGATGTACTTGTGGGTTTCAGGATGAGCCTCGGGATGCTGTACGAGCAAAAACCTGCCTGATGCTCAACATACCTGTGCTTCTATAAATATTCAGTTAATCAAAGTATCTCCTGATTTATTTTTTTTTCCCGAAAAGCTTTGCCTGCTCACACCGGGGAAGGTAAATATCTCCTTCTCCGCTCTGTCAGCGGCACAGCTGCAGGTGGTGGTGATTTCAGGGATGCTGGGATGGATGCTGCTGGATGCCAGGGGATGAGGTGTTTTACACACACCTGCTCCCCCCCTCCTTCAGCAGCCCCCCACCAGTGAAACTTGCACAATACTCCACATTTAAAAAAAAAATTTAGTATAAACACAACCCAAACCTGCTCATATTAGAGCAATTAAGGAATTAAGGGATGTCCCAGCATGTGGGGAGAACTAAGCTATTATTTTGTTTCTTGATAGAGGGTAAGTTCACTGAAAATTTGAGTGTCATGCCACTCAAAACTATTTGTGAGTATGGGGGAAATTTGGAAAATAAAAAAAGTCTTCCTTCCTTTGGATGTTCTTTTGAGGAAAGCTTGGTTTCAAAAATGCCAGTAGTTTGTGTGTGTGGATTTTAGTTTAGTTTGGGGGTTTTTACTTCTTCTAAATTAACTTTTTTAAAATATTGTTTTAAAATAACACTTTCCTACAAAAAATAAACTAAACAGAGTTTTTAAACGAGTTAAAGAGCCTAAAAATAAAATACTTCGTGTCAGCTAAGCACAATGTCTGTGACTGATTCAAAATCACATTTCCAAGGGGTTTTAGATTACCTGTAAAATTGGAAAAAAAAAAAAATAAAATCTGTTTTCAGCTCTGTATAGTCCACTTTTATCCTGACAGTTTTCTGCTTCAGTCACCAAAAGGAAAACACATTTTCCCCCCAGCTGCATGTGTAAGGTGCTGAAAACCCCACCAAAGGATTTAGGATTAATGCACCGACCTTTCCATCAGCCAGACAGGTCCCGTCTGCATCAGCTCCAGAGAAGAAAAAGTTGGAAACTCAGGTCTAGAGCAGATGAATGGTTTGGTACTGGGTGAGATTTCTACGAAATCTCCAAACAAAAGTGGGTTTGGAAAGAAGTTCAGGCTAAAAGTTTTGTGCACTGAAAAGGGAAATCCCAACAGTCAGCCAGGTGACCACGCAGGGGCATCACATGAGGAGGATTTTGTGAGTGAGAACCACTCCCAGGTGGTTTAAGGTCTTTGTGAGGATTCAGTGAGGAGGGTTTGCTGTCTTAAAGGGGAAAAAAAAATTAAAAAAGAAGAAAAAAAAAAAAGAAAATAATTTTAAAAAAAAGAAAATTAAAAAAAAAGGGAAGGGAAGTATAAAAGCTGCTTTTACCACAAGAGTGAGGAAACACAGAATAATAATTAAAATGTCAACTGAAATCTGATGGATTGATAAGTATTCATTTGGGACAAACAAATGGAAGTATGTGATCCACGCTGCAATATTTGTGTTGGTTTCAACAAATTTGGAATCCGGTCTCACCTTTCCTCTCAAAAGCCACACACAGGGGCCAAACTGGCTCTGAGAGGAGGGCACATCCAGTGCCACTTCCACAGCCACTGCGGCCATATTCCCTGAGAAACCAACAGCCAGGCCCTTTTCCACTTTTCCCCCAGGGACATTGATGATTTTAGCACATAAAAGGAAGAATAAAATAATTCAGTGGAAGGAGAAAACTCCCGAGGCTCTTAATTCACAGAAGAAATCCTGTGTGCTAACGCAGGAGGATGCTCAGTTATCCTCAGGAACAAACCTGGGCAGATCCCTCAATATTCCTCCACCTTCTGCAAAGTAAAAAATTTCCGGGGTGTAAATTTGCAGTTTGGTTCCCAGTGAGGTCTTAATTAAGACAAGCAGCCAAATGAAGCCAATTGAGGCTGCATGGTCTGGATGTGCAGCAGAGCTTCCCTGAAGTCCAGGCTCACCACAGAGCCCTGGAATATCCTGAGCTGGAAG
>VYZT01060433.1:0-43261 GCA_013400735.1 Pomatostomus ruficeps | reverse complement strand
CCAGCTCCCTCAGCATTTCCTCACAAGAGAGATGCTCCCGTCCCTGACTCACCCTTGTCACTATTGCTGAACCCGTGTCAGTGTTCAGCGTTCTGAGTGCTCTTCATACTGGGGAGCCCAGTACTGAATTTTAGTGGGGGACACCTCTAGTGCCAGGCCTCCAACTAGACCCTGTGCCACAGATTACAACCCTCTGAGATCTGCTGTTCAGCCTGTTCTCTCTGTTCAACATACAGAAAGTGTACTTTTTTCCTCACATGTGATGAAACTCTTGTGCAGCCTTCCAATATATCCACTAGCTGCCTATTAAGGAACTTTTACTGACTGATGCACTGAACTGACCATCCAACAGTTGTAGAACAAAAGGAATGAGGTCAATGAAAAATTGAGTTTAGCACTGTTTGATTTCTCTCCCTATATGAATTTAAAAGTCAGGTGTTACTAAAAGGCTCACTGACCTTAAGAAATATTTAGAAAAACAGCATTGAAAGGGGAGAGAAAATTAAATCTGAGGGATATGATGGAGAGAAAGAAATTATTTCTTTACCTTTTTGTGGAAGACTGAAAAAAAAGAAGATAAAATAGAAAGGGAAATTTGGATTTTTAGCTCAAGAAGAGCTAAAAAATTCTAGTATTAACTGGAGAGAAGTTAGAAACTTCTGGCCAGTGAGAAGCTCCACAGATTTCTTCCAGATCTAAAGTGTTCTACAAGCTTCCCCTACCATTAGAAAAATAATTCACTGGTTATAAATACAGTTTTTAAAATTTATTGGCCAAGACGAGCTTGCATCCAAATTAATTTTGCAAATCTTAAATTTATATCAAATAAATAACTTCAATGATTTTATGCTTCTGATACAGAATCATATCAGCACAAATAAGAGAGAGACAAGGATGCTGAAACTGAACAGGATTTTACCGATGAGAACTTTTTACTGAAAAATGCTGATGCATTGAGCTAAATGATTATTTGAGCTTATCATGTTCGACAAAACTTTGACTGGGGAAAAGTGCTCAAGTCTAGAAAAAACCTCCTGATTAAAACCAGAGAAAGAGAAAGACAGAAATTACTTCTTACCACAAAAAGGCTGGAATGTAAAGCCTACTGTCTGAGCATGAGTTTTTGCATAAAATCTCTCACCTTAATTAGCTGCATGTGTTCTTTTTTCATAGGTGTGAGGTAACAGAGTGTAATGATAGAGACAAACATATGAATTAGACAGTTTGGAGTTGTGGCAATATTAAAGTGCCAGTGTCACATCCCAGCTCTTGCTCAGTCTTAGCTGTGAACAGAAACTATAGGTTTTCAGATCATGCTTGAAAGCAGATGATGAGACTTGGATGAGATGGATAGGGACAGGTATCCCTTCTCCTCCTATACCAAAGTAGAAACAAAATGTTGAAGCTGTGACATTTTCTGGAAATTGGAACAGCCTTTTTTCAGTTGGAATTGAAGTAAATTTATTTCTGTGTTTTTCAGCCCCTAGAACTAGTCCTTTCTGTTGCTGTCTTTATTCTTCTCACACTATTGATGCATGTTAAGCACTTCTGTGCTTTGCCCCACTTCCAAGAGGGTCATCAAGCCTCACATGCCCCCACATGGTGTCAATCTTACCAGCTTTCCCTTGCCTTTTTTTCACTACCATGACACTTGTGCCTTACTCCCATTTTGGTTTTCTGGTGGGAAGTACAAGTCAAATTAAAGAAAAGAGGGAAACACTGGAAACAAATTTAAAAGAGCAGAGGAGGTTAAGGAGGGAAATGATGAATCAAAAAACTCTCCAGACTAAGCTGCACTCTATGTTCTCCTCAACACTCACAATTATGTCTCTACACCAAATTTGCCAAAAAAGATGAAATTAAGCAAACTTTCCTTAAACATATCATCTAAAAATTATGACATTTCAAACAGTAATACTTGTTTGTACTCTATCATGTTTTATCCTACTGACACAATGACACAACTAACCACTGGCAACAAGGGAAGAGTCCTGCTTTGAGGACTTCTCCAGTGCCTGGATGTGCCAGTACCATCAAGGTAGCCTGTGATGTTCTAAATAGTATGACAAATCATTATATAAACCCTCTAAGTATTGAGGGGATAAAAACTTGTTTATAATTCACCTCTGTTACTGGTTGCATGAAAATTCAGTTGCTATAGAAGGATCAGCCAATTCTACTTTTTCACACTTGCAGAGTACATGTCAGCAAGGCTATGTGTTGAGTGTCAAGAGTGGGTTTAATTCTATAAATGAGACCAAAAGGTTTGCAATCTACCCAGTAGATTTGATACGATATCAAGTTAAAGGAGGAACTAGCCGTTTATGTGATATTCTTCTGGAACCCACTGAAGCGCCAGGAAGGATCTTGCACCATTTCAAAATAAAAAGGAAAGACAGTACCACCAAGCTTGTTATATCGAATAAATTTTTATCTTAGTGACAAAATAGGACTGTTAAAAAGAAGAGAGAGTCTTGTATGAAGTGGTACCTTTTCTAAGAGTTTGTCCCAGTAATCACTGCCTTCTTAGCTGAAGGACTATATATAGCTCTTTATCATTTTGCTTGGAAGACACCAGGTTATTATATTTACAGGTGTTTTAAAAATTGTACCCCTAAGTCCCTCTGATTTTCAATGAGACAAAGAAACGTAACTGATTTTAAACATCAGATTTGTTTTTCTGTTACATGTGCAACATTATTGAAAATGTACTTGAGTATCAATGAATGTAGATGAAATCTATACTCCCAAGGACATAAGACACTTTGGAAAATGGAAATTAGGTGCTTCTGGAAATATTGTTTATGGTGTATTCAGGGAATTTTATTTCCTGGTTGATCATTCTTGGTGGTTAAAGGAGAATTTATATTAAACTTTATATAATTCACATTATCTTAAAAACTATACAGAAACTCTGTGAGCATCTCTCTCTCTCTCTGTCTGTCCTTGCCTTCTTGATCTCCTTTGTATTATTACAGCACACTCACTGCGCCTTCTCATAAATTAGATCATCTATATCCCCGAGATCTCACTGTGTATCCATGGGAATTTATACAGTGATTAGAACAATGGAGCCCTGATTCTGAACGGTGCCTTTGGGATTCCTGTGATATCAATTATATACAATACAATCCTGCCCATGAACAGCATTACCCTCCAAGCCACTCAGCTCCAATTGCATGATACTTAAAATTCCTCACCTCATACTCGTTGGCCATGAGAGGAGAAGAAAAGAGTAAACAAACAGGAGATGATCTTTATGAGTAAAACATCTAAGCATAAAAAGATTAATCGACCCCCGTCAGCCAGTCATTAAATCAAATAAGAGCTTTTCTTGTACTTTTAAAGCTCAGATTTACAGTCAGGCAAATTGTGTAAAAAGTCTGGTAATACAGTGACGCCCAGTGCCACTGGGCTTTAGAAAGCTGACAGTTGCTGTAAAATAGTCATTAAACAACCTCTAGAAGAGACTCATCAGCAGATGCCCCCAGGTGAAGGAGAGAGAAAGCTGAGAGAATGAAGGAGAATCTAACATCTTAGCATGACTGAATTAAACAGAGCATATTATGCTGATTTTCAGAGTCAGCCCAGTAATTTAATTTTCATAGCAGTTCCTTTGATTGTAGCAACCATTTTATGAAACATTAATAAAACTTTTTTATGTAGCATACATCCCTTTTCCATTTCATTAAGAAAAAAGACAGGATGTAGAAATTTGCTGACCATTAGCTCTGTAAATGACAAAAACAAATGAAAGATTATTTTTAATGCAGTACCACTGTGGTGGGTAGACTATATTTGGTTTCACAATAATTTCAGCACAAATTAGAAGAGACAAACAAATTGCACATGGATTTGCCATATTGTACTGCAATGTCATTTCATAAATCAGAATACACTACTATGTGTGTGCATGTGTGCACATGCTCCATTTTTATATGTAATTACAGCTAGTAATAATATGTTCATTGAATTGATTCTTCTCTTGCTTTTACTGGTACAAATTGCATAATTATTTGGAATTAGTATCAATATAAAACTGGTGTAAATGAATAGAAGAGATAATAAATGTAGTTATCTTCTTGGGATAGTGCAACCCATATGTACAACTGTATGCCTGTAGTCAGCTGTCATTGGCCCAATTACAGGTAAGCATGGGAAAAAAAGGTAGAAGTTTTGAAAATTTTCAACAGAGATTTATTCTGCAAGTATAAAAGATTTTACAAATTTGTGGGGGGAAAAATAATTTCCCTTGTATATTTTTGTTTTCTTCCATCCTGCCTTTCTGCAATTCCTTGTTTTCTCTACCTTTTATGTCTTCAATCTATTTTATAACAAGATCGAAGACATAACTATAAAGATATCAATGAAAAAACGAATGAGAGAAAGCAAAAAGCAGAAAGGAAAGAGAAAGGAAAAGAGAAAAAAAGTTGCCCCAACTTTACATCTTTCACTTCTGTTGGGATAATTGTCCTTTCTTTCTTTAAACCAAAAATTCCCTCTACATTTTTGCTTTGGAAAATCAGACACACTTTTTTTTCAGCAAAAATGTCTTCCTTGAAGAAATACTGACACCTCTTTAACCAGAGAAAATACATTTTGCAGACAGGAAAGACATGTCATATAAACATGTTCTAATTTGGTTACAAAATCTGTTTCTTTGTTGACTCCCTCATTTAAATGCTGCTTCAAAGTCAGGCTCCTATCATAACAAATAGACACAGAAACTCATATGTGGAAGTACACACATGTTTATATTTATCGATATGTATATTTATATGTATATTTATTTACATATACAAGACAGGCAGTCACAGACAAACTCTGTGTAAAAATAAAGGCCATGAAGTGAAGCATTCAAATGACAAGTTTTCTCACATTTAGACTGTCTGTCCATATACACAGAGGCATCAAAGCCACAGGATTACATGCCAGTCTTTCCCTTGTGATAACTTAGTTTCAGAAAAAAAACCGCCAACAAACTAAAAACCTGACTGGTTAGTGTACAGTCAATGTTCCATATTTTTTTTTAATATATTTATTTTAATGTTCCCTTGTGAAGGAAGAAAATGACTCATTCATCTCACAGTGAGGGACCAGACTCTGAAAGATGCTATGGAGTTTATTCATAGAAATGAAAGCACCAGTGGGAAACAGCCAGGACTTACTCAAACTTTTTGTGCGATCTCTATCAGACCACATCCTCCCTCTGTGCCTCAGGTTTTCCTTAGTAAAATATCATTAGATATATATTGGTTAGACTGTGCAAATGGGGTTATCTGATTTCACTTCAGTTTTCAAAAAAATCAGGCTTCTTTAAAATTAAAGTACTGGCGAGGACGCAAAGAAGAGCAACAGATGCTGCAAGAGGGTCTCTTCATTTACAATGCCATCTGAGCAGGACGCACAGGTTTTTGGCTTTGGTTCCTTCTATTTGGTCACTGCAGAGACACTCCAGACACCTCTCATGGATCGTGCAGCTGTCTTGGGGATGTCAGGTGACTCATGCTCTCTTAGAGGAGCCCTACCTTAGGCTTGCTGCTCCTAGGTTGGCTGTGTAGTCCTTGCACAATAGATTCCTCATTCTAGACTTTTGCAGGAGGAAGTCCTCTAGCACGTATATTTTATTGGCTATTGATTTGGAAAACGAAATTTATCTTTCATCACTATCTTCATCTAGAAAATAATGTTTATCGCTTAGCAAAGTAGCTTTAGATCATCCTGTGACATATATGGCTTCAAGGTGTCATAAACCTTCCATAGATTCATTTTTGTGTACTCAATATTATGGTGATAGCAACTGAATGGACACATAAATTACATTATAAACTGTGGCTGCTTTTTCAGGTTTTTCTTTTTCTTTTAAAAAATTTTATTAGGCAATAATAATCTGTGAAAACATGTCAGTAACATGTGGTAAATACTTATTGTATGAAGAACTAGTATACATTCCCTTTGGTTTTGTTTTCTGTAGGACTGTATTCCTGCAAAAATCCTTTTTAGTGTTGTTGTCTATTACATTAAAAAAAAAAAATTTATTGCACCTTTTGTGTAATTTTGTGCAAGAGTGACACAATTTTATATTTTTAAACTTTGTATTATTTTAATTTGTAGCTTGGATTAATATTCAGTAAAGTCTCTAGCAAGTACACATATAAAATGTTTTAAAGTACCTTCCCAAGAAAATTCCAGGAGGATTTGCATTAAGTTTCTTCATCCAACATACACAAATAATTCCTCTAATTACATCAAATGTACTAACCCTTTGCTCCCATTCTAATTGAAGGATTTAATTATGACAGAAAATCGATTTCCTTCATACTTCATACTGCAGCCTATAAAGTTATTACTTTGAGCAAGGAATTTTGCAAGCCACAAAAAGGTTGCAAATTGCAGCACATCACAAATTTTAACGTAGAGGGGAAAGGCAGACTATGGCACCATATTTATTGAGAGAATTTTATAAAGATGAATTTGCATTCATCAGATCTGCTTTTCACAGAAAGAAGTGTGGGCTTCACTGGTGGTATTTTTTCTATTGAAATTATTCTGCCACTAAAATAAAGATTGTTTTGATGGGGGTTTTTTGTTGTTTTTTTTTTTCTTTTTTTTTTTTTTTGGTTTTTTTGGTTTTTTGGTTTTTTTGGTTTTTTGGTTTTTTTGGGGGGGGGGGGGGTTTGTTTGTTTTTGGTTTTTTGGTTTTTTTGGGGGGGGGGGGGGTTTGTTTGTTTTTGGTTTTTTGGTTTTTTTTCCAGAGAAGGTATACAAGTAGGCTAAAGGGCAATAGGACAATTAGGCAACTTAAATTTATTAAAGAAAACTTTTAGCAGAACCTTGAAGGGATGCTTGCAAGTTCCTGGTGCACTGCAGCCACACAGGTTGAACAAGGAGGAACAACTGAGTTACAGCCAGCAGAGTTGTAACTAATGAAAAGTGGAAAGAATACACTCTCTTATTTCACCATGTACTAATCATTCCTTTCAAAAGGCAATAAAAAAGACAGAAAAAGGGTAAAATGTCCAGAAATTAAGTAATATGACAGACTGTGCTGCAGTTCTCAGAAGTTTAATCTGTACTGCTAGTCAAATAAAAAAACAGATGTTGGCCTCAGTATTTTCTTGCAGTGTTGTTTTTGATTGAAAACTTTGTGAATGTTTGTGATATTGCTGAGAGCCTATTGGCAGATGAGCATCTCGTGCTATAGTCTTCATCATTATTTGCCTGTCTTGTCTATTAACGAGCACTATCATCCCATCGTAAGATGACAGCTGCAACACGTACTCAGGCGCAATAAACAGCTAAATGAGGCGCACAGCAATTTCACTTGTCACCAGAGCCCTCGGCACGACTGGCTGCACAGCTTGATGCATAAATTCATGAAGCTGTTGCATATGATGGAGTATGCCTGGCTGAAAGAGGTGATGGATAGCAGGGCAGCTAAAAATGGCCATCACCTTGACTCTGTCAGGACATTTTTTAAAAGTACCCCATCAGCTCTCTTGCATTCTTTTGTGTACACTATCCCCAAGCTATAGGCTTTCCAAAGTACTGATATAAGACTTTTCCTTACTGACAGTTTTTGGATCTAAAGTCAAGTTTCTTCTTAGGTACAGTGAATGCAATATATGCTATTAATGTGTAGGGTGAAATGGTCCTATAATAACTGTTCATTCAACACACAGTGGAGTCATAAGGTTAAACACTAACAACAGAAATTTTCCAGACTATGTCTAAAATGCTGGGAAAATGCATACATGCACACAGAGACATATATCACAGCAAAATATGTGCAGCTTCATGCAAAAGTACATGCAATTACAAATGTGCATACAAAACTATGCTTTGCAAAAAGCTATAGGAAGTGTTCTGGAGTACATTCTGGTAATTATACATTATGCAAAATGAATACAGGTTGACATAACTTGCCATTACATACTGTTAGATCTGAATTAACAATGCATTTTCTAATAAGTCCATAAAACAGAAGGGAAAATTACAACAGAGAAAAATGGACATATTGCTCTCAGGGATTCCAAATAAAGCCCAAAACTCGAGTTGCCATAAGCACAGAATTTAATGTCCCAGTGAAATTCCTTGCATCCCCTGTATCTATGTTACTGGAAGTCACCTAAGGAAGACAAATACAAATGCAACAAAATCAATGAGGCAGTTTCCTGCAAAGCTTCACGCATTAATCTCCATCACACAGAGAAATATACACCACTACAAGGGAAGGAAGTCACTTGTTCTCTAATAAAAGAGAAAACCCTTGGTAATAAGCAATTAATAAAGTTGTCATGATTAGTTATGCAACTATGAATCAATGTTCATGATGAAAATGACCACTCTCGTGGTTTAACATATCTATGATCTGGTGGTATTGCAAACATCATTGCTACGCTGAAGCCTACAGAAGCACTGTGGTCATTTTCTTAACATTGTTAATGGCAAATTTTAGCAGAAGGTGGTTTCCCTGTCCTGCACACACATATCTGTATATCTGAATGCAAAGTGTCTCCTCCTGCCTCTACCCTGTTCTCTGCTCTGAAACTCTCTTTTGGGTTGGCCAGCTCTGCCTGGCTCCTGTCTGCAGTAGAAGGAGTTTGGACATTCCCTGCCTGCTGATATCTGCCAGCAGTATTCTATCCCCCAGGAGCAGCTCCTCCAGGCCAGCTGCGGCCCGGTGCCACTAGGTCTGCCTGCTGGTCAGGTCACCAGGTGATGGGAAAAGCCCATGAGAGGGAGCACTCTGTGGCATTTCGGGTCCTTCAAGCTCTTACACCCTGCAGCCACTCATGTGGTCCACACAGCTGTGGTGTCCAAGCACATACCAAGCAGTAACCCAAAGAGCAGAGACACCCCTCGAAGACCTTGAGGAGGAACAGTTGCCCCATTGTGTCTTTAATTTTCTCTACAATCCCAAAACGGAGCCTGAAGTGTTGGCACCGCAGTAAGGTGCCATTCTCCCACCCACTGGCCTCTCTTGGGACTGTCGGCAGCTGATGTGTCTGGAGTGCAGAGCCTGAATTTCCGAGGTCATAAGTTTTTATTAATTTTAATGGTGCATCGGGGGGNGGGGGGGGGGGGAGAGAGGGGAAGATGCCTAAATAGTGATTTAAGGGACTGATTTTTGATATGGCATGCTGCCATCTGGTGGACACTGCTCTGATCTAGCGTTTGACCAGAGATGTTAAGCGCTGGGGCAAGGAAACAAAGGTGTGCGTGGAGTTTTGAGGTCCTCTGCGGAAGGACCTGGATCCAGTGCCAGTCTTCACTCTGCAAGGAAACCATCTCTGAAAAATCCGAGAGCCCCCACTTCCTGATGACTGCAGTGTGAGACACTAAATCCAGAAAATGTTGGCTTATTTTCATGAAGCCCTTGAGAAAAACATGAAGAAAAGCCTGTCTTTCACACTGTCAGGAAGAAAAAAAAGTCAGCAAAAGAAGCACTACAGTAGAGCCACAGTAAAACTGCAACAGGCTTCTAAGCACGTTCTCCCTGTGGGTTGTGTTCTGACTCACTTGGTAGATCAGAATGCTGTTCCTAAGGATGAAATCATGTCCTGGGAGGAAGCACTTAATGATCACTCAAGCATTTAGATAAAGCTAAACTGAACCCCAAAGAATGAGGCACTTAGGGAAATTTTAAATCACACGAAAGAGAGTGCCCATATTTTGCCTTGATCCAGCTTCCATCAGAAGCATCTACAGAAACCTGTTATGAAGTGATACTTGAATCCAGACCATTTCAAGTACTAAAGAAACTGGGACAGTGTTTGGTAGGTCTGGTGAAAGGAGAAGGAAGAGGTAGGGAAAAAATTAACTGCATATTATGATAGAGACTGAATGTTTATTCACAACATCTATTTTTCTAGCTAGTGCTTTCATGAAAATATAGCAGTGAAGTTTTTATCAATGCCACATTTACTGTCCTGAATATCAAAGCTCAAGAAAAATTATTCTTCTTTAAATGAATGCAATAGTACAACATGCAGCCTAAGAGATGCTGTAATTCAAGAACTTCACAAATGCTATGAAAAGGTAATCAGAAAAAGAGACTTGTGTTTCATGGTGTGTGTGCACCAAGCTCTTTACAAAGCATTCATACACTTTGTCCTAAACACAGTAATCAAGTTTCCCACTGAGAGGCTTGAAGATCAAGACTAGGGGCCAAATTCTGCTCTTATAGTTACATGTTCACCTGTGTAACTGACAGCAGAATTTGCCCTTAGGACTTTAAACTTGATCTGCTATTCGATGGGCAGCTTGTGCAGTGATCTGAGCACCAGAGTGATGTGCTCCTGTCAACCTGTGAATCAGAGGAATTGCTGCTCTCATACAGAGGAGGAAAAAACCTCCTTGTAAATTGCTCTTGAAATTGCCTCATGCTTCTTTCTAGCAAGGATGGGCAAATTTGAACACAAAATTCAACATAAACTTAAATAATGTTTAGATATCAGGGAGACAGATGCCACAGAAATACAAGCTGGTTGATGATTAATTGAATTTGCCTTTCATTTAGGACATGCTATCATAAAAGGAGTTAGTGAGGGGAAAAGAGAGAAATTTAAATGAAAAATGCACGAAGCATCCATAAATATGTACATGTTGCATATAAACAAAGCAAATTTAGACCAGCTTCAGCATATTTCTTCACTGGCTAATACAGAAAGTGTGCAAAAAATAAGCTATTCTTTGTAAAACTGCCTTCATCCTTTGAAAAAAAAAAAAAAGATCAATATAGACAGGGCAAAAAGTTTTATTGGCTGAGATTACCTTGCAGAAACTACAAAATCATCTGTTGAATTCTACATAAGTTAGCAACTTGGTGCAATGGAATATATTTCTCCAAATTTACTGCTTTGCATAAAATTAGTTAACACTGGGCATGGACTGTCAAAATGTGTCTAGTAGAATGAGAATGTGGGACACTTGGGGAAGACAGCCGAGTTAATTTTAGTTGTGGGTACGCTACCCTCAGCAAACCTTGACCCTGTTTAAACAGCACTTGCAATCAAGATTTACTACATCATGTTATCAAGCAGAGAGTCTGTTCTGTTTATGTAGATATGGAGACTTCTCTCGTGATGCCAGGCAACCTTCCTTGGCTAAAACTTCCCTGGTCCCAGGCTCCTCTCTTTTCTGTGCCTAGCTGCCAGATTAGTCCATCGAGGCAGCAGTCACAGGAGAGGGAAGTGCTTCGGGCTTCTGTTGCTCTCATGCTTCTGTAGAGAATGTAGGTTAGTTGCAGCCATGCCTGAAGTCTCTGTGGGTATGGGGCTAGGCTAGCTCAAGCCATTTGAACTTTCAAATAAACCTAGAAGGTATGAAACTGTCACATGAAAGATTGAGGTGCTCATTTAGTTTGTAAAGCACATGTGATTGCTGCTATAATTTCTTCAACGGGGAGAGATGGCAAGAAGACTTTCCTACATAAGATGGCCAAAAGATATTTTTGATAGTGCTTCATGAAAGAATGTGTGATCTTTAAATCAGGGATTATTTTTTCTAGGTATTGAAGTAATGTCAATGCCTTAGTTATAAACTGCTATTGTCCCTGTGATGCTGCACTCTGCAGAAACAGACAGGAAAAGCTTCTTCCTCGAGGTAACTGCCTGTCTCCATTTAGCAAACAAGATAAAAAAAGACTAGGTGGTAAACACTTTTGTTTAGTTTCATTTTTTTTTCACTAGGAAAAGTTTATAAAACTCATCACAATGATCAACTCTGTTCTCGCAAATGTAGATACAGACTGTTTCTTTTGCTCAGGAACACTATTGACATCATGGCTTGTATGAGCAAGAAGAGAGAAAAAATAAAAATATTTTAAAAATACTTTTATTGTCTTAGTTTGTTCTCTATTTATTTGTAAGTTATTTAATTTTCAAGGTCAACTGTTTGATAGAGCACTTGGAAGGATATTCCCTGGACATATTTTTGAGGGGAAAAAATAATCCAGTTTGTAAACAAATGAAATAAAATGTGACAGAAGATGATATCAGACATGCAATATTTGTGACAGATGAAGCTCACAAAGATTGCCCACAGACTTCAGAATGTCTTCTCAGTAATCCCCTTTTCATCAGGAAAGACTGCTCCTGGGTTTCCCTGGCCACTTCAGAAGTTCATTCTAGTATCTTCACTGAATTTCTAAGACTAAACACAGTAAAATTAACGTATTTTAAACTGCCCAAGAGGTTACAACGAGTATCTCACAGAACTTAAACTCTTTCTCTTTCCTCTAGTTTTCCTCTCTGCAAACACCCTTATTCTTTTCCCAGACTCAAAAAACCCCTCAACTAACCAACAACAGCAATAAAAAAGAACAACTCTAAGAAATTCCCATAATTATTCTGCAAATTGCAGAATGGTAATTCAGGCTCATCTCCTAATCACTTTTACGGTATTTCTCAGCTGCCTCAACAGGCGCTGTCAAAGTCTCATCCAAGTGTTTGATCCTGAAAGTTAAAATTACCTCAGGAATTGCCTTTTTCCACCCTCAGACCTAGATCTCCTGAGCCTGTTTATATTTCTTGTCTACTTGCAACTGCTACGATAAGATGCAAAAAGCTGTGAACACTTTTCCCCACTGTGATAGGCAGGAACAAAGCCTTCTTCAGAGAGCAGTGGATGGAAAGTAAATAGGTTCATGAGCTCTGGGAACACTAGCAGTGCTGCAGGCAGGGTAGCAGACAATGTAAAATAAATACAGTTAAAGAGTAAGAAAAATATCTTTACTTTTGCTCCTTTAAGCTTTGAGCTATTTGAGAAGGTTGTGAAGGAGATCCTAGTTCAGAAGGGCACAAAAACCCTTACTTGCAGCCTACACTGTTGCCTCACAGATGAAAAGGAGGCAAATTGGATTCAGAAGATTCACAACAAATGAGTCATAATCATGAAGAATATGATCCCCAAACCATTAGGAATGAACAGATCATGTGATGGTAAGTATCCAGAGAAGCATAATTTCCACAAACATAAGTGATTTCTCCTATCAGATTTTCAGTACTTACTAGGAAATCCCAAACAACTAACAGAGTAGCAATAAATTGAAGAGACTTGAGAGAGGCATGCAGATTTCTGAGAATTGTCTCAGCTTGCACCTCACTTGTACTAGTAGAGTAAAAGCCACAGTCTGTAATGCTACAAACAGGCCAGTACAGTATATACATTCATATATATATATATACACACTTTTTGTTGTTTACTAAGTGTGAGGGTTTTGTTGTGGGGTTGGATTCCTTTTTTTTTTTTTTTAATTAATAGTGCCTAGAAGGCACAACAAGAGAACCAACTAGAGAACCAACCATTGCATTAAATCAATATTGTGTCTTGTAAAACATGTAACAGCACTAGAAAATAACACATAATCTGAGAAAAACCATGGCCATAATGCATTTCTATCTCTGTGGAATGCTATAGAATGTAAAATATTTGCTTCTTTCTCCTTTCAATTTAAACCTTGCTTTCCTCTGAGATTACGTTCAACAAGTATTTCAGCTCGAAGAATTAAGATAGACTGCTTATACATTTCTAGATATGGAGACTCTTCAACAAAACAAAAGGAATCAAGAAAAATTATTTTGAGGCTTTTTGCCCATCCTCCATCAATAAAGTGCTCTTAGCTTTGTCCCCACCCTTCTGTCCAACCTGCACAGCAAAGAGACTGCATTGCCTCAGTAACCCAAGTGTTATATACAGACATTTACTCTAGTTACATTTTTTTTGTTCATTGCTATTTCTTTTCTCTCTGAAATATTTTTTACTACTTCTAATACTTCTATTAACCAGAGTGGTAGTAAGTTCCTATAGTTATTTTCCCTTGTGCAAAAATACGGAAATTTTGTAAGGTTTCATTTCCATTTAGGATGAAACTTAAGACCTTTTGAAGCTTTAGTACGAGGGAAGATGAATATGAGAAATGTCCCTAAGTACCCCAAGCTCCCATATCTGTTGTAGGGGAAACTAGACCACTCCACGTAATTTTTTCTTCTCTCTCTCCCTCTCTCCCTGAGCCACTGTTTGCTATTTTGGGATGGCTCTCCTTCAAGGGGAACTACAAAATTCTGCATAAATTAACTTTTATTGTCCCAAGAAGTAAAACTTCTGTCTCCTCCATCACAGTTGTTGTGGTTTGACCCTGGCTAAGTGCCAGGCACCCATGGCAGCCGCTCACTCATTCCCTCCCCTGCCACAGCTGGGCAGAGGAGGGAAGGAGAGGGGGAAAGAAAAAAAAAGGGAATTAACACAAGGGTCCATGAGCTGAGATAAGGAACTGGGAGAAAACGCTCCAAGGACAAAGCAGGCTCAACTTAAGTTGCAAAGTCAAATTTATTACTACCAGAGTTAGAAGGAGGATGTAAGAAGTAAACCTAAACCTTTAAAAGACACCGTTCTTTGCCCTCCTCAGCCCTCCCTCCCTCCCATCAACAGTGCAAGGGGGGGCAGGGTGTGGGGGTTCAGGTCAGTCCATCTCCAGGATCTTCTTCCCCTGCTTAGGGACAGGAATTTTTCCCCTGCATTTGCTGTGGGGTCCCTCCCAGGAGAGACAGTTCTCTGTAAACTTCTATGGCGTGGGTTTACTCATCCACAGGATGCAGTCCTCTAAGGACAAACTGCTCCAGCATGGAAGCAGGGGGCCCCTCTCTCTCCAACTGGGTCTCCCACCTGGACTGCAGTTTCCTCTGACATCCACCTGCTCCAGAGTTGTCACCTCCTCCACAAACTGCAGGACTTTATCTCAGTTTCTGTCTCTCACTGGGCTGCGACTGCTACGGCTTCTTCTGGCATCTACGGCTACTGTGGCTTCTTCTGGCATCCATGGCTACTGTGGCTTCTGGCATCCACCCGCTCCAATGTTGGCACCTCACCCACAGACTGCAGGTGGATCTCTTCATCGCCTGTGGACCCCATGGACTGCAGGGGGACACCCCGCCTCACCACGGGCTCACCACCGCCTGCAGAGGAATCTCAGCTCCAGAGCCTGAAGCACCTCCTCCCCCTCCTTCTCCACTGACCTTGGTGTCTCCATGTTGTTTTCCCTCACATGTTCTCACATCCTCCTCCTTCTCTAACTAAAGGCAGCTGCGTGCACACTTTGTTTTGATTTTTCCTTAAATATGTCATCACAGAGGCGTAACAAACCTTTCTAATTGGCCTAAACATGGCCAGTGGCATGTCCATCATTTTCAGAGCCATCAGAGATTGGCTCTGCTGGAAATGGTGAAGAACTCCAGAAGCTTCTCACAGGAGCCATCTTTATGGCCCCCTCCCCACTACTAAAATCACAACAGCAGTAAATAACCAAAAGCTGTTTGGTTGGAGACTCCACCTTGTATTTATTTTTGCAGAGCCGATCTGCAACAGGACTGAAAATTCAGGTCAGAGCACTCACCCGTCTTGTGGATGATGGGATACAAACCCCAACTGTGAACTAAGAGAAAGAGGAATTGATTTAGCCTCTCTTGCATCCCAAATCAGCAGGACCATTGGATGGTGAGCTACTCTGTGACCATCCTCTTTTCTGACTGGATTTTCTAGCCTGCATCTCAGAAACTTTTAATGAAAAAACTCATGCCAAACTGGTACACATCAGCAGCACATGTCACTCTTGACAGACTGGTTCTTCCTTTTTACAATAACTTTTTGGCCAAAATACTCCTAATATAGCACAGCTACATATCCCACATATAAAATTGGTTTAACCAACCGGTATCTATTGAACCAAAGTCTGACTGACATAAACAAAAAGTTATATCCTCCTCTCTTTCACATAGATTTTATGCTGCACTCATCGCTATGCTGCTGCCAGCACTGTGTCAGTGATGCATATATGAATCAGTACAAACCATTCACAAGTTCTATATTTAAAAGGCTCCGGATGTAGCAGCTCTTCCAGCCTCGTCAGATGTTCGGAGGCGGGTAGGCGTGAAGGGAGGAGAGGGGAAAGGAGTGTTCCACTTCAAATTCCCACCAGTTTGTTTTGACATCTCCCTTGTACCGAAGTGGCTGGAGCTCACTCTGTGGCTTGCAGAGAGACGTGAGTTGCCAATCTGATATGATGACTCTGCATACACCGCCAAAAATTATAGTGGATTTTTCATCTCAGATCACAAAGCAAGCTCATGTTTAATTTGGTAGTTACTATCATCCCACCTTTTTTGTGAGACGTTGCTGCTTTACATGTGTATCCCTTTTTTATACAAGCAAATGACAGGCATTTTTTTTTCATATACTTTGCTCAATTATATAAGATTGTCACAAGTATGTAGAAGATGGGGAGAAAGTGAGATGTTCTGGTGAGACAGCTAACAAAGGAGCAATTCCAGCTCCCCGTACGCTCTGGACTCGGCAGAAAGCCCTTCTGTTTTATTCCTGATTCACACTATATAAAGAAAATAAAAAATGTGGCAGTGGGGAAGGGGAGGAACTCACAAAGGTGGAGGTAAGGAAGCCAGGCAACATAAGACTAAAATCTTGGCATTACTGCCCTCCATATCAGGGAAATATGGTGAAGGTTTTGTTCAGATCTTCCTCCCTCTCTGCCTTCATTTTCGATTTCTACATCATAGCACGCTTCCTTGTCCTGGAGGCATCTGCCCTTCCAGAGGCAGTTCTGTTTGCTTTTGCCATTATTATAGGCTTGGTGTCTCTGATACATGATTGAGGCCTGACTCATAAATAAGAGCTACTATAAATTTAAACCACTGTCTTGTTTAATCCCCTTTTGCCCACATAGTGAGGAACCTGACTGAAATTTATTGCCTTGCGTATTCTCCCTGATTTATTCAGTCAGGAACCTGCTTGCATTTTCCTCTATTTGACATTACTTTATATCTCATAACATAATATATTTTCACTATATTTTAACACACCGTGCGGTAAATGCAACCACACTGCAAAATTTCGGGATCTTTCTGCTTGTGCTGTTATTTCTCATGCACAATAATATCCACTACATGATGAAGACCTGACTCATAAACAATAGCTTAGGTCACTGTCTTATTTATTTTCCTGAGCACTCTGGCCAAGGAACTAACGGCCTGGTAATATATTTGACATTTGTATCAGGATAGTACAATCTATGCCCCTGCACAGCAACGTGGGGCTCATCTGTTGACCCAAGCCATTAACGAGTGTAGGAATCTGCACCAGAACACCAAAAAAGTTGTGCTGACTCGATTCTGTCAGCACAGCCTGTTAATTCTGAGTGTGAGAAGCCTCTGTCAACTTCTATGCAGGTAGAGAGGAAGAGTGAGAGACCTTCTGAGGAAATCTATGAGAACAGGTAGCTTGGAGAAAAGATGAGGTGTGCACCAGGATAAGAACAGGGTGAGCACATATCAGCCAAGAAGTCTGCCTCTATATATTGTTTGGTGTGCTTCCAAAATCACAATTAGAGCTGTTAATTTCTTTAAAAAACTAAATGTTTTTTCCTCAATTTTTTTTTTTTTAGAAGAAGAAAATGCCATACCAAATTGATTCTCAGTGAAAGCAATTTTTTGTATGTTTTTTACTTCCCCACTGGACAAATCAATTTCTGTGCAAAAATCATAAAGCTAAAGTGACATAGGGTAGGACAAGAAAAGTTGAGACCCATAATAATTATCAGGCTTTTAAATTAGTTTGTTAAAATTTTAAAATAAAAGTTACTTTCACCCTTTCTGTTTTAAGGAAGAGTTTCACAGAAAGACATCAAAAGCAACTGCAGACTCACAGTGTAGGAGAGAGGAGTGTTTTTCAAAAAAGGCACCTTTGCAGCATGGACTTGGTAACCAGTACATTAAGCCCAGGGATTAGAGCACAGGGGGCACATCACTGGGTGTAGCAGCTGACAGTGCACAGCATTTGGGAATATTTTGGGAGAGGAGGTTCCAGAAGGCAAATAGCTTGAAAAAGAAAGAAAAGCTTGAGCTCACAATGGCCAAGACACCAGCAGCAAAGTAATTTTGAATCTTTATGATGCACTCACACCGTTACCAAGGTTAGTCCTGTATTGTTCATGAGTTCCTTATGGGCTTTCACCACAGGGCAGATGAAGCAAATGCCTCTTAAGGTTAATACCTGAAATAAAGCTACATGACAACATTTGGTAATTTCAAGTCTTATTTCAAGTCTTGTAAGGTATAGGTGGCTGCCACAGCACTGGCTATTGTTCTTGCAAGTATTTGGAAAGAAAAATTGTTTCAGTGATTCCGGAAAAGAAAGCAAAGATTGGCCTGATTTTAGAAGAATGACAGTACTCATGCATAAAAGATATAAGGTTATGTGCTTTTTAATTTCTTTTTAACCACTTTGTTATTAACCTTTTCCATATAAAATTTTTGCTCTGAACTGTTGAATTAGGCCTGGCTTGGAAGGAGTTAATTTTCATCAGAGGAACCTTTATGGTGCTGTGTTCTGGATTTGTAGCTAAAGCAGTGTTAATGACGTGCTCCAAAGGGATACTTTATAACCAGTAATGTCATGCTCAGCTATAAAAAGTGAGTGTAGGGACAGTCTGGGGAGATAACAACTGCATGGTGGCTGGCTGGACATCAGTGTTTTTGTGGGAGGTGGCAAGTGATTGTCTTTGCATAACTTTTCAATGTTTTTTTTCTTCTTTCTTTGCTTATTAAACTATGCTGAGCCATGAGGTTTTTTGCTGTTGCTCATCTGATTCTCTTCCCTGTTCTGCTGGGAGGGCTGGAAGTCTGAGGCACCACACAGCAAATGGCTCTGTGGTGCTGCTGCATCACAGCTGGCATATCTGTTCTACCCTTCTTCCTTCTAATCTGGTTTTGAGGATTCCTAAACACTTCAGGTCCAACTGAGGGTCAAAGAAAGAGCAGCAACTTTGTCAGTTTCTTGGTGATATTTTTAATTTTTATACTCCAGTTATATTACTTTCAAATGAAAGGACACGACAACTGTTGTAATTTTTGGCAATTTTCTTCCTTTTGCTCTGTCATGACAATGGACTCAAAGACCTACAGGAGACAGCATGAAAGACATTAAAGAGGTACTGAACCATTTGTTCAAGACATGTTGTCAGCTCCTTCTCTTTTTCTCTGGCCTGATACTAATAAAAGGATGGAAATTGAAAAGATTCCTAACTTATGAGTCCACATGAAAATCTTCCTATAGAGGAACTGTAAAAACTAAGATTAAATACTCCAGGACCATCTTTTTCAGGAAAGGAAAGTGTTTGGGCAGTAGCAGTTCAGACCACCCTACATTCCTGCATAAGTGAGGTCCATGCTATCACAGAGGAACAAGAACGTTCCAGCTCCACCCTTTTTTGAGAAAGGAGAGGCAAATCCAGATACTGAGAACTGGGAACAAATTTTTTTTGGCTTTAATACCTGTTGATTTCTGAAAAAATATTTTGGTATATGGTATATATATGGTATAATATGGTGTAATTTTGTTGCTATTATCCGCCTACTTAAAATTTCAACTTTTCTCAAACACTGCCTTTAGCAATTCTAAAACAAGAATTAAGAGTGAATATCTACAGGGTATGAAGGTGTCATGACTGCCCAATGGCCAATAGCAAAAGAATAGGTACTCAATTTGGCCAAAAGATCACTTCATACCCACCGGATGGAATCCAGAAACAATGTCTTTTGCTGAACAGATTTTTCTTTACTAAGTTGAAAGTTATTTGTGACTGTTTACACTTTATTTTGTTTTCGGTTTTTTTGCTATGGTGATTATCCCTTTATCTCAAAAAATGCTTCACTATCATTTCCTGTGCAGCAATAGCTCCTAGAGAGTCCAGTGATCATCAATCATCATCTCTCCTGCTGCTCCAATCAACACACACACACAATTCTCATGTCCCAGTCAGTGTCTGGGCTCGTAGTAGTGGGAATGGTTTAGGCTTGGCTATGTCTTTATCAGTAAGCTGTGTTTATATGAACAGGAATAAAACTAATCTGAGTGGTCAACCCTACATTTAAATGTGGTTATTACTGAATACTGAGTCAACAATCAGTTTTTTGTTTTCCAAAATACATATAAAACAGAGGGGAAGACAAAGAGAAGATTAAAACCAAAGAAAAAATCAGAGAACACAAACAAACAAATAAAAGAAGGAGAGGAGAAAATGAAATTATTCTACTTTTCCTGCTTTGAGAATAGCTTTCAAAAGCGTGTGCAATGTTTGAGTGACAGACACTTTTGTTAACACAAGGTACCTACATGCACTGACCTTTCAAAGCTAATGCAAAGGTGTTTGTAATCTTTACAGTCTGAGACCTTCCTAAGGATATGATTTGCAAAGTTGATATTTACACACTTTAAAAACAATAAAAAGTGTTAGTGATTTTTAAAATAGAGATTCCACCAAAGAGTCAATACTGTTTCTAAAGCATACAATTTATGCATATTTATATTAGCTGTGATAGAATTAGCTTATTTGATATACGGATAGAATGGCCAAAAATCACGGCACTGATCCTTATGATATTTCCAGTTTTATCCATTAAATGTGTAATTTTCTCCACAATACAGTTTTATCTTATTATCCATTGTCTATCAGTAAAATACAAAGAAAACAAAGAAACAATGTATGTAGTTTTACTAAGTAAAGTTAACAATAGGTTAGATCCTGCTGCCTTTGCTAATAATATCAGGTAAAACCTCTTCCTTGGATTTTGCAAATATTTGTGGATGTAATTAACTTAAGCATACAATAAGTCACTCCAAAGTCAGTGCTTAATCAGTCTGAGAGACTTACAAAGGAAATTAGCATTTATGAAATACATTATAAATAGCCTCGTTTGCACATAGGGATGCCTAGTAAAATATTTGGGTTTTACATTTTGTATACCCTAAGAAATGGAGAACTATTTTAGTTTTCTGTTTTTTCATTAAGTATATTTCTTTTCAGGAAAAAAGATTGCTAAACTGTCTGGTAGCTTAGCATTTCACTTATCATACATATTGTTAAACAGGAACAAACCACGCTGAAAGTATTTCCAAATATATTTATTAAAAAGTTTAACCCCACTTTTTAAAGTATTAATTACTTGACATAAACTGTTTTCACTCCAATTCCATGGAGGCCACACAATTTCATGGCAAAAGAATTGTGAGCCAAAGTATTAGGTGTATATGTTCTTTGTAAACTTATGCAAAATTAAACAACAGTGCATTAGTCAACATGTCATTCAGCTTAAAATTCCTATTATTTCTAATATTTAACTAAATAAAAATCTGAAATATTTGAAAACTGACAGCTTTATAAATTTGCTTGTAATTGCTCAAATTCAACAGTTATTTATAGAAAGATTCTCAAGATATATCAGTCTTGAATGCATATCTCAACTACATATCCCAACAAAATAAGAAAGGCACTCTTTGGTTCTCTAGGAAGATTTTGAAATTTTCAATCATATTTTCATTGTCACTGTCCAACAAAATAATTATTTTGTCAGGTGACCAAACTAGATGAACCAATGGTGTCTTTTACTTTTAAATTTACCAGTCCTTTTAATGAATCACAATATAATCTTAAGCAGGCGATTAAACACATTCTAGTCAAAAGCTTTTTATTTTTTTCCCGGCTGGCTGAGTTGAGAAGGAGCATTAGAACTACAATCACAGTTTCATGCTACTTTAAATCTATTCTAAACTAATCTAACTTATGCTGACCCATAGGGCACAAAAGAAACATTTTTAAGAAGTGCTAAACATTTTTTCAAAGACCAAATTCTGACCTCATATTTTAATTTTTGAAGAGGTTTCTGAAAAATAAAATTTATATTCCCTCTCATTTCTTTCAAAATATCTTTTTGATGAATCACAAATCAAAAATCATCTACCTGTTCATACATCTAGTTCCCTCCAGTTTTAAATAAATATTCCCAACATATTAACACTAGAAACCACAACGTGACCACTTGCACTTTTTATATATGATTATTTTAGGAGAGGTCAGAGGTTACATTCACTGCAGAACTGCCTTACACCTTTTAGAGCTTTATGCCTCAGAGTTTTCATTGCTGTTATGGATTACTGAGAATAGTTCCTAGTGTCACTCTTTTCTGCCTTAGCATGGGGACCAGTGGCTATTGATAAGGTTTTATCAGACCTAAATATCTAATGAAAATTTAGTTTGGGAATCCAAGGTTAAAAAATGGACTATCCTGCAACAAGATAATTTAAGAGAAAGAGTGGGTCATTTAATTGCAACACAGCCAACAGCAATGTAGAAGTCTGTTTACATCAGTCCTAATAGAACAAATCACTGTTTTTGAAATTTGAGACAGACAGATATAAACCGACTTTTTAAGAATAAAAATATTCTCCTATGATTTATCTAGGAACTTACTATTCCAAGCACCACTTTAACTATTTGGTAATCCCTAAAAGATGAGACATTCTTGGGATGGGGATATGAAAGAAAGAGTTTTAAATACCCTGTGCTCTGAAGTTGATCACATTTATAAGCAAATGTAAAGGCTATTTTATTTCAGAACAGTTTATTCTATTATACTGCTTACTATGCCTATGCAAGTAATTGATGGTGTATGAATTATGTGACACTGCTCGGATGATTCTTTATTGACAGTGCTGGGATGATTTTTTATGAGCAGTGCTGATTCTTTGTTAACATACATACTAAACCACAGAGCAAGACACATCTGGGGGAGGTTTTGAGAAAGAAAGCAACAAATACTTCTGATGAATGAAACAAAATTAAAAATATACAGCAGGTTATTACAGAACATGGAATATTACAATAGTAACTCCAAAAAAGAAGTTTGGGACAATTTCTAGTTTGGTACATTTGATGTGATAGTATTCATATAATTATGGTAACAATTTTCCTTTCCAAAGCAACCTGGACCATAAGCATGGGAGGGACATCTCTTCTGATGCATTGCCCTTGGCCTTGTGTGTTTGTTTTTAGATTCAGAATCTGAATCCTTATAATGATTGTAATATGAAACTCAAGTTTTCAGTCATCTATGTATGTCCCTACATAGGACAAGGTTCGGTTTTGGTTTTTGTGGTTTTTTTTCAGAAATCTCTTGCTTGTGTAAAAAACATTAACTTGTGACTATACTGGCTAAGAAAGGTAAAAAATTCATTTTTATGTGCCTTTTCTGTAATTCTTGCTATCAAGATAAATAACTATACTATCTGAGTGCACAGATTGAAAAAAATTGCTAAATTCGAAATGTACAAAACTCATGAAGCAAAAGAAACAGAACTAATATGTCATTTTTCTAGATTCCGTTATGATCTTCATGTGAGATGGAGAGATAATAACAGGAAAGCCTTGGAAAAAGATATGGATCCAACTGTGACATCTACATCCAAGAAGTGAGCACTTCAACAAAGAGATAAATTTTCTTGATAAATTAAGAGAGCAAACCGCATCAAACACCAGACATTCACCTTGCATTTTCTCTATGGATTTTATTTGCAGTATAGATATGGCTAAAATATTACTACTGAGTGTTGGCCAAGCAATTTGTGAGCCTATAAACTTTGATTGATGGATGTTGGTAAGAAAGGACCAAAAGATCTCCTACCTGAAGATGATGTACTGAGTGACTCATGATAGTTTATGATGATGTTTAAAACCTTAATAGTACTGCTTGTTTCTGTGCAAGAGCTGATTTTATTACTTGGACCGAAGGCCACTGGCATTTTGGCTCCATAAAGCATAAATATATCTATCAGAACAGTTTTATATTCAGAATATGAAAAGCAACAGTTAGGACTGTGCACAAACACTGTTGAACTAAAGTAAAATAACTTTTTTCTCATGAGAACACCATAGGACCATGGCAACATGGAGAAATGGGAAGAAGTTATCGAAGTCTGCTGAGCCTTCAGTAGCAGAACTACATCATGTAGTCTGGACCTATGTTTTACTCACACTCAAAAAGCATGGTGTGCCATGATTTACTGTGGACCATATTTCATTTGAATTCCGATTTAAGACTTAGGGTTTACACAACTAATGTTTATAATGAGGAACTCCTCAAGAGCAGCAGCCTGTACTATGGCCAACCAGAATGAAATTATTTTAAACAACATGTTTTGATTTTATCCTCTTTGTTGAAGGGGCCAGTAGCTTGAATCAGGTTCAGGCAGAAAGAGTCTCATAGATTTCCCAAGCAGTCTACAAAATTCTCTTTATTGACAGTCTTCTATTTTCAAGTACACAAATTTATATTGAAATTGCAACTCCTTCTAGCTGGACATACCACTAAGGCCCCATGAAAGTCAGTTATGATAGATGGGGAGTAAACAGTTTGATAACTGTAACCGTTTCCATCTTTCACAAGGTCTATAGTCCAAGCTGCCAAAATGTTCAATGGCATCCTCTTTAAAATTTAGTTTTCATGTCAAAGATTTGCCTCATTTCACATGTGTTTTGACACAAACATTGTCTATTGTAGGGATACGAACAATCTTAATCAAAGCACTTTTGTTGAAAGATGTGAATAGCATTTAATTGTTGTAAAGAGTAAGAGAGGCCTCTCCAAAACTGAGGGACTTGAAAGTCTTATTCAAGGCAAGATATTTAAAATGTCTGGATAATTTTCCTGCATACCTTCATTTTTTTTAACTTCATCTTTTTAAAAGTAATCAGGTGTAAAAGTGACGGAACAAAAGGTATCTCTCTGAAATAAGTAAACTGGTGACTTGAATATGTTCCTCAAGTGATATAAAAAGGTGATGGACATTGGACTGCTTGCAATACAGTGTTGGCATTTTAAGTAGCTTCATATTGAGGAGAAGTTAGTAACAAAACCTTAAAATCTGCTTCTGTGTGGGGGTGGAGAAATTAAGAGAAGAAGCAGATAGCTTTTCTAACCAGAGAGTAACTGCCTTGTCTATCATTTCTCACAGCAACTCAAAATGTTTCTAAACAAAGCTAACAGGGTTTCTTTAGTCTTTGGAGTCACATGTTTATAGGTTTTTGTGTGGTTCAGTTGCTTAGTGTCCATGCCCCTCATTAGTAGAAAGGCTCACTTGTAAAGTCACCACAGACTTTTTGTGAATACAAAGAACCTCTGCCTTAGATGGGAAAGATGCCCTCAAAATGAGTGATCCACCATCGCCAGCATAGTAGGAAGTGCTTTAAATCTTTTTTAAGAAGAAAAAAATATTGCAGAATTTCTTCAGGTCTCAAGATGAAGTATATTTCCTCCCACCTGCAGTCTCCACAGATTAAGAAATCTTTAATATTTCCTTTACTGACAGGAACATCACAGGCAAAACACTGTAGGTACATGTATCAGTATTTCCAAAACGAAAAATCTCTACATTTCCTTGAAGATTCTGTTAGAAGCTGTACAGAGCTCAATTTCGAGACCTGTAGCAGTCCAGGATACTAAAATTGTATACCATGCTTTGAAAATGTACTCCTTCAGTTTTTGCAAATCTGTTTAGATGCAGATACAATTCCTTCCCAAGAAAGAAAACCATGTTGCTTTCTTTCACTGAAATATCACCAGCATACCAAGGTGCCACAGCAGTCATGAATAGTAATGTTGACAGATATGTGGACAGATTATATATAAACATGTACATCCATAACTGTGTGAACAGTGAAGACTGTGATTTAGTTTTCAATTCCACTAGCAGTGTCCCATCATTCCCATGAGAACCACTGATCACTCAGAGCTACATTTTGGGGTGATTGGTCCATTTTTGCAACATCTTGCTATTTTAAAAGTGCCAGCAGCATCCCACTTTGTATAACATGTCTGCAGTTCCTGCTGCATTCTGCTTGTAATGCTGGCCAAAGCTTGCTTGTTTTGATGTCACTTGTACTCAGTGGGCAGTCTAATCAGCCTGGTTGATGGCTCCTGATTCACATAGCTCCCACTGTGCTCAAGGTTGCAGTATATTAGTCTCAACACAAATATGAACTTAAAAGTATACACAGAGTATTTATTTAGATAGCACATGCAGAATTCACATACTCCCAACAATAACTTTTTGACTGTTATGTGAAATATTTAAACACAGAAAGAGATAGCCATGACATACAGAGAGACTCGTTGATTAACTTATTGTTTATTGTTACAATGCATTAGAATTATTTGCAAAAAGTAAAGGTGGAAATATTTTATAAACTAGGTTGATGCGTACATTTATAAAACTGCACTTCTGAAATGAAAGGTGTTCCCTCCTTTTTAAAATCCTAGTTTAAGTAGTCACAGTTCTACCTATTTAGTCCATGAAACATCAATTTTAAAATTGCTTCCAAGTTCCTGATCCTTTGAAATTCTTGCTTTCTAGAGTTATTCAGTGTCCATTTGCTTTCCATATATAAAAAAGAGAAGTGGGGAGGCTAGGTGGGGCTGTGATTTCTGAGATACAGCATCATGATGCGAAACGACAATCAGCAGGCATGTCACTGCAAAATTTTCTATATTGCAACATCAGACAGTACTGATACTTCAAAAATCTGTAATATGAACCTTTCACAAATCAGAATTGTCTGCAATATGAGCCTAGAGATTTTTTTGATAGATTGACATTTCCTTATAAACAGCCCAACCAATATTAACAAATGCAATGTAATTCACTATGCACAGTCACAACATTACTGTGTGGTTTACTCTATCCTTTTCATGGTAATCCTGTACTATCTGATTTAGTGAGAATAAAATAAGTATTTTGACTTCCTTCTAATTAACCTGCTCCACCTCATGGCTGCTGTCAATGTCACACTGTAATTTTTGTAGGTATCTCTCAGCCCAAATACATTACTATGGCAGCTGAACCGCATGGGGCTTGTTCTCAAAACAGTTTCTACCATGTGCACCTCTGAAGAACTGGGCTGTGATCTCTCTGATCAAATCCCTTTCCTAGAATATCATCAGGACATTTTCTAGGGACTGAATGAATTCAGTTTTTCCGGGTCCCAGAGCATAGAACAAAACCATAGCAACGTATATAGAAACAGGACCTATATTTTTGGTGAAAATGCTTTTGTTACTGCAAATGAAAAGGAAATAGAGAAGGAAGTACAGACAAGTGTAAAAAGAACCTCTGAAGTATTACTCTGAAGGAAAGTTTGTTGATATTTTTCAAATGGAATATCTGGAAAAGCTGTTCTGCTGCACTTCTATCTACAACAGATATTAACTGCATGCATAAAATCTGTATTAAAATGGTGTTAAATTAGCAGGGGTTGGGAAGTGTGCAATTTAAAATGACATGCTGCATTTTATGTGCACAAAAAATGCCTTAGTTGTATACCAACTGATTTTCTTTTACATAAATTCTTATATTTGCTCTCCTCCCCATTCATTCTTTTGTTTCTGTTCCTTTTCCTCCTTAACCAAATAATTCCTCCCCAGTGGAGTTCAGTAGGAATTGAGAGCTCCAACTTGCATTGAATTAGGAGTCTGTTTTATACATTAAACACTATATAAAAAAAATGAAACTACACTCAAAACATAGACATTGTCTGCATGCAATAAGGATTCCCTCATTACTGTGATGAAATCATCTGTATCTCCTCTAGATAAATTCCAATATCCCTATGATAAATTCCTTCTCCCCTAGAAAAGAATATAAAAGACTTGATCTTTCTATTGGCATTTATCTTCTCTGATGTAGAGGGATAAGTCAAGTGCAATAGTCACCAGTGACTTATTATTTCTCTCCTCACAGGTGAAGATGAATGTCATGAGGGAGATAAGCCTTTGTATGCATATATTACATATATAACACTATATATGAATAAGGAGATATTAAACACACTATGAATATTTTCTTTTCCCTTTCTATATTTTTTACTCATCCTAGACTATGGTTAAATAAAATTAGAAGATGCTGTAAGTTCCTCTTGATGAAAAGCTTCAAAGGATTCAATATTTCCTTCAGCACTGTTGGGGTTTGGGATACTTTTTCTTTTTTTTTTTTGTTTGTCTCCCTGTCTTAGGAATTTTTTTCCCCATTCTTGTTGCTGGGGACAATAATGNTTCCCCTCTCAGGGGAGTCATCACACCCTCCCTGCACACTGGGAGCACCAGTACCCCTGCCGGCTGTGACTGCACCAAAGGCGAATTGTCAACAGAGTGAGAAGAGACTGTCCGTGGGTTTGTCTATTCGTCTATTCTTATTTGTGGTGGTTACCATTGTTGTTGTTTTATCTGTCCCATTATATATATATATATATATACACATAAATATTAGTAAAGGACTGTTATTCCTCTTTTCTCATACCATTGCCTGAAAGCCCCTTGATTTCAAAATTTTGCCAATTTGGAGGGAAGGGGGTTACATTTTCCTATTCTAAAGGAGGCTTCTGCCTTCTTTAGCAAATACCTGTCTTTGAAACCAAGACAAGCACTACAGCCTGTCATCAGTGAAAAAGACATAGCCTTTGTTTCTGTTTGACTGGGAATTGTTTGACAGAGGCACTAGACTGGAACCGCAGACAATGGACAGAAACTGATATACAGGAAGTTCCACCCAAATATGAGGAAGAACTTCTTTACTATGCAGGTGACCGAGCATTGAAACAGATTGGCCAAAGGGGGTGTGGAGTCTCCCTCACTGGGGATATTAAAGAACCTTCTGGGCACAATCCTGTGCCATGTGCTCTAGGATGATCCTGCCTGAGCAGGGAGGTTGGACCAGACAACCCACTGTGGTCCCTTTCAGCCTAGCCCATTCTATGATTCTGTGAAATTTATCTGCTTGCTCTGTTAAGGATTTTTCTTCTGTTCTTCTTCACTTAACTTCCCGTGACTCAGTGGTCCATCTTATAAACATGATATTCATAGCTCTTTCCTCTTTTGGTGCTTTACAAGCACATGGAAGAAAATGAGGTCAAACAGCATTTTATTAGATGTGTACTTGTCTTGGAAACATCTGTTATTTGACTGACATTTTAAAATATATCTAGAGCTAAAAAATTATTACACCTAAAAAAACCTATGATAGTTCAGAAAAAAACCTCAATTTATCGCATTTATTTGCCCATAAAAGTAGCTAATTGCAGAAGCCTGGAAAAAGGCATCAGAACAAAGGAATCTTGGTATTTTTTAACAAGGAAAGATTTCTGGCCATAAAGAACAGTGATGGATATTCCTAAGGATGTCAAACTCATATTCATCCTGCAACCCTCTCAGGTCCTGCTGTAAGCTCCTGCCCCTAGCAGTCAGGGAGGCAGATGGCTGGGTTTAGCTGTTGACACTGCCTGTTCAGCTGCGGTGTGGTCAGGCTGTGCCACTTCACTCAGGCTGCTGAAAAGGGGCTGTAAGGAAGCCTCCAGAGAGGTGAGAAAGGCAACACTGGAAACACAGTAGGTTGCCAGGACAAAATCCTGCAGGGAAAAAAATAATAAAAATATGTGGGTGCCGCAATGGTGCCGGTAGGGGCACCGGGCATCCACCCGTGGTTCCAGGGGCTGCCAGGCTGTTTCAGGGGTGCGGGAGGGCTGGTAAAGTTCCGGTATGGGTTTCACCTAGTCCACTGATGTTACAGGTATGCCGAGGAAGTAGAGACAAGCGGAGGGGCTTCCCGGAAAGTTTTTTCAGACACCAGGATCGTGCCAGGGAAGCGCTGGCATGGGGAGTTACAGTTACATATATACCAACATGAGGGGGTGGGGGAGGGTACAAACATCCGATGGGGAAGGAGTGCAGGGTTTGAATTTGGCAGGCTTTGTATAGGATTGTGAAATACAGAGCTCTCCAGAGGGGGAAACCAGATACCAGGGAGGAGGGGGAGGGGGGGGGAAGGAGACATCAGTGCCTGTGTTATATCATTTGCCCTGGTTAACCACTGAGTACAACTGCTTGCTAGCAGCTGAAATAAAATAAATTTCAGAAGCAAAACTAAACATCCTGTCTCTTTAGAAGAGCTACATATGTCCTAAACCAAAACGTGACATATTCAATCTTCTCACCAGCTTCATAGATTGGCATGTATAATAGACTAGTAGAAAGTATTGTTGCTTATGTGGACTGTGATGTGCACATGTATTGTATATGTATTGTGACGTATAAATATGTGGTTGCCTTAATGATTTTAAAGCAAAAAAAAATGATACCTGAGACATATTATATTGGTGAAAACCACATATTTCATATCATTAACAAATAATCCCTTCGGCATGCAAAATTTAAAAAAAATAATCAACATACAGATATATTCCAAAATACACATGTAGACTGTCAAAGAAGATTGAATGAAGGTATTTATTTAAACTACTCGCTTGAACTTCAGGTCATTAATTTTTTGAAACTGCTATGGATTAATAAATAAAATATATCAAATATCAGTTATACTGATTTATCCAATGTTTACAGTGAAAGAGAAGGAAAATATGGCATATCCTGTGCTTTGTGTGGTTACAGGGAGTACTTAGAAAGAATATTGTGGAGTAACATCATGTAATGTCAAGTTCCCTGGAGACAGCCAGTAAATCAATGCTGTGCATGGAAGACAACGTTCTTCCTTGTCGCATTCATATTTCTCAGAACGTAGCTTCATTATATCTGGTAAACATGAAATTATTTTCAGAATGTCGTTAGTGTGCAGGATAGATACACATGCTCTGTAAAATGTAAAGGTACAGTTTAAGTGAAAATCTGGCATCAATAATTTATTTGGAGTCAAGGTGTTGTCTTATGATGACACATTAGAAATATACAGCTGGCTTAAAGAAGGCCCTAAGTGTCATTCATATCTTTGTACGGATAAATATTTTTTAAGATAGCCCATGCACCTCGTCAGAATGAATGCAGGGACTGTTGGCCAACACTTTCCTATACCACGTAGATAACATTTGTGTTGCATATCTAATATGAACAAAACTGAGGGAGGCACCCATGAGGCTGACTTCTCTGATGTATGTCTCTCAAAACTAGAAAGTCACCCGATTTTCAGCAATTCCTAGACTTTCTATGTTTCAAATCCACTATCATCATTATCTCATGACACAGAATACAAATTTACACCCAATAATTGTTGCATCAGAACTAACACCTTGTGGATGAACTATAACCTCTCTTTTCAAAGGCCGCACAAACTTAATTTAAAATGGTATGACACTGTCAACCACATCCTTTGGCAATACATGCAACTAGCTAATGACCTTCAGTGCTGAAAAATCCAGTGTTTATTTCTAATCAGAACATAACTGACCTAGGCTTCCAGCCACTGAAGTCTCATTACCTCTCTGTTAGAATAAAGAGACCCCTCTGATTAGTAAACTCCTCCAGCTCTAAATTCTGACTGAAAAAAAATCATGTCACCATTCCATCTTCTCTCAATAAAGAAAATATGTTGTTCTTTCTGCAGTTGTGTAAAGTATGTTGTTCCTCCCTCGGGATTATTCTTGATGGGCAAAGGTAGAGAACGAACCAGCTCCATGCTGCTTTGTGTGGAACTTTCCCCCTGCTCCCCCTTTATTTAATGGTCTTTTAGACTAAATTAAAATAACTCCCACCATATCTTTGCATAGAAATTGTATACAGCACAGTGTAAATGGATTCTTGTCCATAGCATGTTGCCATGAAATAGTTTACTATTCAACCAAGTATAAGTATGAGGTTCCTTTGGTCTAGTTACCTAATCCCCAACAGAAAAGAAAATCTTATTTTTAAAATATTTTCTAACTATGATGCTATTGGTTATTTGAGCTTCAAAATATACAACAATATAAATAAAATTAATCAATTTGTTGATAACAAAATGTCTTTCCAGTTTATCTGAATACTGTAAAATTTTGAGATTTTTTATTTGTAGGAATCAGTCTCTTTCTACATAAGTTTTAATTGATATTCTGAAATGTCAGCTACTTGCACCTGCAAGCTTTCCTTTTTTTTTCCCTAGCCACTTGTAATGAGGTTTGTTTTCTGTGATTTGCATTTTTACTTTGCTGAAGGGTGAAGTCTTTGCACATTTATTCAGTCACTGTTTTTCACTTTCCAATGAAAAAGGCTGCTATAGGTCAGAAGTTGCAGTGTTTGAAACACAGGAAAAGAACAGGATAACATTGCCTGATGACAATAGAGCAAATTTTGACCAAAATATGCACTTTCCATCGGAGCAGTTGCTGGATAGCAGTAAGCTGCCTCAGAAGCCAAGTCACATAACCTATAGCTGTTCCAAAATGGGTACATTTTGCAATGCAGTAGCTGAGGCATGTCAAAATGCAATGGTAAGTACTATACAGACCACAATAACCTACAACTAGGAAAGCAAACTGGCAGATTAAACTCCAGAATGTTATAATGTCTTTTAGGAGGAAAAATAATCCTGAATTTTGTTCAATTTGACAATCTTCTTGTAAGAAAACATTTATGTTTCCAGATTTTCTTTTCCTATTTCTTTCTTTGAGTACTGACATGAATAGCAGCTTCTTCTCTTCCATTGCTCATCCATCAAGATTATCTAAAAGCAAAACAAACTAAGGAAAACACACTTTATCCATCTCTCATCCCCACATCATTTTCACTTTTTTTTACATCAGACCAAAAGACATTTGGTCTTCTGGTACAAAGGTGAGTTAGCTAGAATAAAAACTGGCAAAAATCTGTATAACAGAGATCAAAAATATTCTGCAGACTTTCTATTTGCAGCTGATTATCTCAGTTATTAGGGTACAAGAGAACTGTTAGAATGAGCCATGAGACTCCAGTGACTACTGAAGTCAAAGGAAATAGTCCTTTTACCTCATTAGGTTTTAGATTAGGCATTAAGTCAATAAGATGGCATTGCCCAGATTTCTGCATAAGAGTAATATTGTAACTGCTTCGACTGCAGCAATAGGGGAAATCAATGGGAAAGATTTTTGTATTATGACAACAGTACAGCTCATCATTTGTCACAGAACTACGTAATTGCCTGCAACTGAAAGCACTTCACCATATGTTTTAAAGACATGTTCATTAAACTCACTACTTCTGTGCATTCTTAAGTGTTAGGGATAAATAGGATAATAACATGGATTCACAGGAGTTAATATTGAAAGTATAGATATGCATGAAATATGGTATTTAAGCATATGGTTTTATTTTTGGTGAGGAAAAATATTCTTTCCTTATTGCATTGTGCAGTCATGACTCCATCGGCAAACGCTATTTACAAAATAAAAATTTCTGCAATTTTCTTTTCCAAATTAAAAAAAAATCATATTTTTCCTTATATCCTGCTGAAATATTATTTTGTAGGAAAACGATGGCACCTGAGATCCCCCTTTACCTTTTGCAATAGTCAGTCCTGAACAGCTATAGGTCTTCAAACCAAATTTTGCAAGGAAAGACAGCGCCATCTCCTCCATGCTGAAAATCTTTGGCAAATTGCAAAAAGATATGAAGTAAAATAGTGTTGTGGTTTTAGTAGAGGGGAGGGGGCCAAAAAGATGGCTCCTGTAAGAAGTTTCTAGAATTCTTCACCATTTCCAGCAGAGCCAATCTCTGATGGTTCTGAAAATGATGGACATGCCACTGGCCATGCTTAGGCCAATTAGAAAGGTTTGTTACGCGTCTGTGATGACATATTTAAAGAAAAATCAAAACAAAATGTACACGCAGCTGCTTTTAGTTAGAGAAGAAAGAGGATGTGAGAACATGTGAGAAAAAACAACATAAAAACACCAAAGTCAGTGAAAAAAAAAAAAAAGAAGAGGTGCCCCAGGCTCTGGAACTGCGATTCCTCTGCAAGCCATAGTGAGCCCATGGTGAGGTGGGGTGTCCCCCCTACAGTCCATAGAGTCCATGAGAAATGCAAAGCCACCCGCAGTCCGTGAGTGAGGTGCCAACGTTAAAGCGAAAAGATGCTAGAAGCTGCAGCAGCCATAAATGCCAAAAAAAGCCACAAGAGCCATAAATGCCAAAAAATGCCGTAGCAAGTGCAGCCCAGTAAGAAACAAACAAAAACTAAAATAAAAATCCCGCGGTTTATAGAAGAAGTAACCACACTAAAACAAGTAAATATCAGAAGAAACTACAATCCAAGTGAGAGACCCAGTTAAAAAAAGAGGGGGCCCTTGCTTCCATGCTAGAGCAGTTTGTCCTTAGAAAACTGCACCCCATAAACAAGTAAAAAAACCACACCACAAAAGTTCACAAAAAACTGTCTCTTGTGGGAGGGACCCCACAACAAAAGCAAAAGAAAAAAACTCCTCTCCCTAAGCAGGGAAAGAAGATCTTAGAAATAAACTAACCTAAACCCTCACACCCTTCCCCCCTTGCACTGTTAGTAAAAAAAAGAAAGAGGTGAAAAGTAAAAAAAAGTGTCTTTTTAAAAGTTTAATTTATTTCTCATATCCTCCTTCTAACTCAAGTAGTAATAAATTTCACTTTACAACTTAAGTTAAGCCTAGTTTGTCCTTAAAACGTTTTCTCCCAGTTTCTTATCTCAACTCATAAACCTTTAAGTTAATTCCCTAAGTTTTTTTGTTCCCCCCCTCTCCTTTCCTCCTCTGCCCAACTGTAGCAAAAGAAAAAACAAGTAAGCAACTGTCGTGGGTGCCTAACACTTAGCCAAAGTCGAACCACGACAGGTAGGTTTTAAATCCCTTGAAAACAAGATTTATAGTGGAAATGCTGAAAGACATTCAATGATATCAGCAATAGTTGGCACCATAATAATAGAATACTTAAAGGAAAAGGAAAGAAAAGGTCTATATGCTTCACAAAGGCTTGTGGATTTCTGGAGAAAGCTATGTGCAGACTCAAGGTAAAGATGAATGTTAATAATTCATTATGATTCTTAGATGTCATTTACAAAAAATCTCAGAAACTCAACTTGCAGTCATACTGTGAAAGAGTCAGAAAAAAGAAACACAGTGCTGCACCTTGCACTGGTATTTCCCTCTCCTTTCCTCATGATAAAGTCATGCATCTGAGTCTTCCTCATGCCTAAGATTCAGTAGTCAGAAGAGTCTGTTCAATTATTGTGCAAACAGCAGTCTCCAGTCTGCATCAAAACAAACACAATGCCGAACTACTAATAAATAGTTAATGGAACTTTGTTTCCCACTGTCTGACACTTCCCATTCACTTGTGACAGAATGTCCTTTCCCCCGTGGACAAAAAAGGGATTGATGGGCACTGCTAGAACAGGTGGCCATATGCAGCCTTCGCCCTAGAGGGGACCTGCAAGCTAAGAGACAGTAAGGTACTCAAAACAGCAAGTAGTTTTCATATTTAAAGGATATTCACATTCACAGGTACATTAGCACTCTTCTTGCATCCTACATCCTAGGTTGAAAACTAAAGCAATGACCTTACACTTCTCCTGTTGTTAAACATTTTATTTTTATTCACTGGGCAACAAAATCTAAAGATACTTCATTTTTCCTCTCTTGCTTTTTACATTCCTATTCCCTCTTGTCTTTCCTTCCACCTGTTTTTTCCCCTCCTTCTGTTTTTGTGGCAGCAGTGTATTTGACTTGACCACTCAAATACCCACTAAGGTCTATTTGCAATCCCCAAGCAATAGCAATTTATAGATGAAACTGGCCACTTACATATTCCTGTCTCCAAATAACGAACCAGGTTTCCCTCCAATCGCTCCACTTGGTAATCCTTTCATGTCTATTCTGCTCCTGAGCCATTTCTGTAGAGCATTGTCTACTGGGAAAGGGATGCAAAGTGAAAAGGAGCAACTGTGTGCGTCTGTGTGTGTTCTTTCTCCATGCCTATAAAACCCAACCCAAACTGTCAAGGTGACAATCCAAAACGATAATCAAAACCACTTTTTACATTCCATCTTGTAATTGCCGCAGGCAAGTTTGAAAGGAGATGCTAACAAATCCCAAAGAATACCAGGTATTAAATATTTGATACAGCTAGAAATGTATACAATAGACATCAAACTTATGTTGTATATCTCTGTAATTTCTATACCATAGGTAAACAACCATATTTCAATAACAAATTCTTAGGTGAGTATTTGTAAATCTACATTAAAATCTGTTTACATTTTAGAAACAGCTCTGTTGTTTCTACATGCAGCTACAATAACAACAAAAAGAGATTTTGCCTGGGAATATTATCTCCCATGGACAAACTACGAAAAAATATTTTCAAGGGTGCCTTTCTTAGCTGTTTGCATCTTTACAAGTATTTGCTTTAAAGCAATCTTACATTCATACTACAGCCTGATTTAAAAATCGTAAGACTGCTGATTTACAAAATAGTTTACACTCATGCCTACAGTCAGCATTTTAAATTTTTCCAGTACTTAAGTATTAAAATTCAGTTCATTTTTACAGTGTCCCTCATAGGGAGCATTGAGAAGGCCACATAGAAAGAGGGGATATTATGAGTAAAAGGGAAAGGAAAACTAAGAGATGTAAACTGAGGTTACTCCGCTTGAGAGAGTAAGATAAATACGGTGTGCTGGTTTCAGCTCAGGTAGAGTTAATTTTCTTCACAGTAGCTGGTATGGGCCTGTGTTTTGGCTTTGTGCTGAGCACAGGGTTGATAATATAGAGAAGTTTTTGTTATTGCTGAGTAGGGCTTACACAGAGCCAGGGCCTTTCTTGCTTCTTGTACTGCCGCGCTGGGGAGGAGGTTGGGAGGAGACACAGCAGGGACAGGTGACTCACACTGACCAAAGGGACATTCCAGACATCATGCTCAGTACATAAGTGGGGGAAGAAGGAGGGAACATTTGGAGTGATGGTATTTGTCTTCCCAAGTCACTGTTACCCGTGATGGGGCCCTGCTTTCCTGAAGATAGCTGAACGCCTGCCTGTCCATGGGAAGCAGTGAATTAATGCCTCATTTTGCTTTGCTTGTGTGCTTGGCTTTTGCTTTCCCTATTAAACTGTTTTTGTCTCAACCCAGGCATTTTCTACCTTTTACCCTTCTGACTCTCTCCCCTGCTGCTGGGGGAGTGGGGGAGTGGCTGGATGGGGCTTGGCAGCTGAATGGGACTTGGCAGCTGAGTGGGGCTTGGCTGGGCTGGGGTTAAACTGTGGCAAACAAGGAGCCGGTAGAACAATTGACCTTGCCCTCAGTCTATACAGTCAAAGAGAGCAGAAAAAGAATGGGCTTTAATAAGATTTGGTCACAAAATAGGCTGATGGTAAACAAATATAATAGGATGGTGCCTTTAACAAAAACAAGGTGAGTGAATGTGTGATCCAGTTAATCCATGTCTGCTGAGCCATGTCAACTGCATGTGTGTGTTTAGCTCAGAATGAGTGTAAGACAACCTGACTTAGGTTATATAGTTGTGTGTTGTATCAAAGTAGTTCACTTTTGTTTGGGGCACACAGCAGATATATGAGCAGTTACTAGGAAAGTAATTTCCACATAACTTTAGACTACTGCAGTGTGGACATCTTCGTCTCAGCTATTCCTTCTAGACACTCTTCATAATCAATGGAGAGAAATAGGCATTTGGGGAATATGATTCATCTGATATATGTTAGATGTCTGCTGCAGAACGCAACCTAAGAGTGACAAATTTTTTTCAGTGACTACAGAGAAAGTCAAGATGACTAGTTCAGATGTAGTCATTTACCCTGGCTCAGACAAGTCCCCCTAATGAGCAACAGATGTAAGGTGCCTTGTTACACTGCAGTAACTTAATCATGAGCCTAAAATCCTGGAATTAACAGCCAGTGGTGGGGTCCTGCTAGGACAGAAAATGCTCTCCAAAGACAGAATTAGCTCTGCATAATTTTATGCTGTGCTTTTCAAGGAAACTAGAGAGGGGAAACAAAAGAGAGGCATAGAGAGGTGAGTGGCCCAAGGTCGCCCAAAAGGTCATAACCTGTATCTGATTCAGGGACTTACCACTGCAATGCACTCCTGCTAAATGAAGGTAGCAAAATAGCATGAGGCAGGAGGAATTTTTTCTACTCTTCCCCTCCACCCTCTGAGGATAGGTTAGTGGAGTTATTGAAGATTAGGTAGGTAGGAGTAAAAAATATCTGTAAACACTGAACAGTTGCTCCCATTGTACAGTGCAAGGTTCACAAAGATGATCCTTGTATGTCCCGTTCACAGCACAGTATCATGGCAGAATATCTGTATTACGGAGTTTAAATCCACAAAGCTTCAAAGTAGAGACCCTTCAAGATAGCGTCTTTACTCACATGTAGCACACTTGGCAGAAAAAGCATAACTCTTTGACTTAAGTGCCAAATGTAATGGACTGGTAGCAACTGAAAAGTCTAGGCAACTAAAAGTTATTTTAAACAATCCAGGGTTGGGATCCATATGCAATCAAGAAGGGGTCACTTCAAAACTGTAACTGGCACATCCTTGTTCTGATTTTCTTGAAGGTCACTGGGATTTGGATTAAGATTTCCTCATTCGCAGATACCCTCTTTCTTCTAGGTTACTATGCCCTTTTAAGATCTTTTTTGGCACCCTGATTTTCCAGTGTTGAACATAGCCTATGAAGCAGAGTTGTGGTATGTTCTTGCTAGTACAGCACTTATGAGGGAAAGCAACTGTGTTCTGAAGTAACTGGAGGTTTCAAGGATTCTTTACACTTTGAATCTCATAGAGTGCAATGTAGTAGACAAGCCTGAAGGGATTCTCAGTTATGGATCACCATAGCAAAGTCTACATTTAAGAAGAAAATGCACCAGCTGAGATGATAAAACAAAATGTTTCTAGTCTCTGCTATCTGAAGGACAGAAGCCTTGATATGAACTGAGATTCTGAATTGGCATGTCATCCTTAGCTCAGGGAGAAAATAGACTTCATCAGTTCCTAAAAATGCTGCCTTCCACATTTCAGGATCACAGCTGTCTTCCACTTAAGAAGCCCCACCCCAAGACTGAATGAACAAAGCAGTAATTCTGTTACTGGAAAATATCACCACTGTCTAAGCTGACTTCATGGCATTGCAGGTAGGCTTCCCAGAAGCATCAAAGGGAGGGCAACAGAAGCACAGGGCACAACAAGGCCAAGCTTTGAGGGAGGTCCTGGCAGGTCAGGGAGCAGAACAGATCAGGGAAAGAAAACCCATGTTTGCTGGGGTGCCCCATCACAAACTGAACTGCCACCTGAACCAGTGGATACAGCTTTTCTAACGACCCACCAGACAGAGGGATGCTCCAAGAATTGATCAGATTTGGCCTCACAACAAGCCATGCTTACATTTTTATATCAGCATTACAAAGATGGCTGGATAGAGTGGCAACACTGGAGGCTGGATTTTTCTTTTAAAGAAAAGGCTTATACAGATAAGGGTTCTTGTGAAAATCAAACACTCTTAGTAAATATAAACACTATGAAAATATATGTGTTTCCTGGTACTTTCATGACATTGGAAGTTACTTTATTATTCTATAACTGATTCTTAATAATTAATATCTCCTTTGTTTAGTTTTGATAGTGTTGAGGTGGCCAGAGACATTAGAGTGGAGTTACTCATAGCAATAGTGGGAGGAAAAAATGTTTTCCAAAAAGCTGCCTGAGAGTAGTTTCTGAATACCAGTCCCTGCCACCTGAAGAGAAAAATCCAGAATGAAATATTTTATTTTGTTTTATTTTATTTTATTTTAGTTTAGTTTAGATTACTTTACTTTATTTTACTTTATTTTATTTTCCTGCAATGCCAGCCCATTCATTTAGAACCAAATGAAAAAGGAAATTATATATGTTAATACAAGGCATTCTGGAGAGTTTTAAAATGTATTTTTAAAATTTGTATCAGTGCTGTACATTATGCTTTGTTGTCAGCCCCTGATATGAATTGTAACTGCAGTCCAAGAGGGTGGGGTATACAGGTAGCATTTTAATTAACAACAAAAACAGGTGTCCTGAAAAGTATTATAATATGTCCCAGTCAACAAGAAGCCACAAAAGGATATTAACTCTGGTTACACATATCCTTTCTCTACAGTTCCTTAGGCTCAAGAAATGAGTCGTATTTCATAAAGCTGAGCTGGTTAGTGGAAGAAAGTAACATAGAGAAACACTGCCATTCTATTATCATTTTTAAATATTTAAGCTACAGTATGACCCAGGTGTCTCAGTGGTTATCCAAGAACGTAATGCAAAAGTTATCAGAGAGGTAGGTACATGTGTGGACATACTGGAGTTTTTTGCTTTCATTGCTCTACTGAGATTCCCTCCTGGAACAAAAACAAGGACGTGCACACACAAACAGAAAGTAGGGGTCAATGTAATATGAAATATTTCTCTGCAGTAATAAGAGCTTGACTAAGACCATCATTCTTTCAAGTGTGTTAGATTTCAGGAGCAGAAAAGACCTTTAGTTTGTGTTGTCTCTCTCCTACACAGCAGAAGCTTTCATGGAGTTGTTTCTGTGTTGACCCTTGATTTTGCCTTTGAGAGTAAACAATAAGATTGCCTTCTTGGGGAAGAAAAAAAAAAAGAATGGAATATAAATGCTAGAGATAATTATGTTTGATGTGCCACGTCTTCCTCCATACTTAACATTAACTCTTTTATATGTTCTGACACATCAACAGACAAGGGACAGGGAAAACCTGATATGGCAATTTTAGTGTGAACCTTAAAAGGTGCTTAAGAAAGGACTATTCTGTTTCTTTCTGCTATACCTAGTTTTGTATTTGTTTCCATCATTCTTCCCTACTGCATTGATGAAGTTCTTTGAAATCCAGCTGTATTGTCCCAGTCTCTCAGATTATTGCTTTATGACTTCTGTGATTTAGAGGAGTTCCCCCTTCTTTTCAAAGAGGTCCTTTTCACACAGGAACAAGTAAGACATGAAGAACATGAACCCAACCCTCTCCCAAACTTCTGACCATTCCTTGGTACTGAGCTGACTTGGTTTTTGGTACTGAGCTGACGGTTTCAGTTTCCAACAAGAGAAAGACACCACGTCTGGGTAATTGGTGATCTGAGGTCTTGATCTGTTTGTTACTGATGGACAAGACAGCCTATCAGTACTGACTGGTGCTGATAATATAGTTGTTTTGACCAGTGTATATTCTTATGTATTCTGTAAATATATATCTGATTTTGTTAATAAAAAGTTGTTTGGCATGAGTTTGACTGGTGCCAGGATCTCTTCCTGACACTTTATCTGTCTGGCCTTGCTTGCTTTTGGCCTGGCAAGTGTCAAGTTGTTGTCAGGTCCAGACATTGCCATGTTCTCCCAATGGCTGAAAGTGTGTCTGATTTCCCCATTTCTGTTGGATTGTATTTCAAAATACTCTACATGCTGCTCATTTAGAGGAAATGTGACCTTTTTAAAAACAAATATGACCTCTAGAGGGGAAAACTATTTCAGAAAAAAGACATAATTCAAAATCTGTCATGCATCTGAATTCTGTCCATACCCCACTTAATTTTATTTTATTCAGGAGAGCTAAAGGAACCCTTACAGCAAAGGCAGTAACAGTAACAGTACAAGTCCAGAAACAAAAATTACTTGTCACTAATCTGATATTCTGACTTTTTCATGTAACTCACACCGAAGCTGCTGTAAGTTTCAAAGTCATCAGAAGTCCAGGTTTTTGAGGGAAGAAAGGATAGATAACCACCAGAGGTGAGAGCTGAGTGCAGTAAGTCATGTAGTCATAATGCTGGTTTACTGTAGCATTCACTGTAGCAAATCCTCAGTCTACCAGCAGAACACAGCCATATAATCCCATGAAGTATGAGCAAGCCAGTATCGTGTACACTCACTCAGCCAATAATTTTGTCTGGGATATAAAACACACAGTGACTTATATTGGAGTTACATGGTGCTGAAGAGGTGATAGTGATGCTTAGGAATAATAATATTGCTAATTACATTGCTATAATAAAGATATAATAAATAAAGCTATTAGTTCCTCTGTAGCATAACACATCATTATGGCATTGTAAACATAGATAATATAGCTGGCAAGCATCAGTACTAAAGCATGACAGCATGGTTGGAAGACAGTTTGCAGCGAAATTAAAAAAAGGTCCAAAAAGTCCTTTTGATCTGTTACCATATGGCTTCTCTACTTTGCATAGCATTTTCTATTAAAGAAAATAAGATTTTGCTAGTCCTTGCTCTTGTTGGGGACTTCAATGTATCAGATATCAGTAGGAAATACAATACAGCAGAGATGAAATAGTCCAGGAGGTTCCTGGAGTGTGTGGAAGATTGTTGTCCTGAGTTTTGCAGTTCTTCAATGTTTCTCTTTGCTGTAGTACTTTCTCACACATGCTGTTGTAAACATAGCCATGTTTTTGCTAACTGTCCTTGTTGTTTTCATTCCATTCTCCTAGGGGGAGACATGTGACGGATTTTTCCTTTGACCAGTGTGATTGAGAGGTGGTAATTTCTACCTCCAATCCATGGTGATTTCTAAGAACATATAAATAAAGGTCAGAGGGTTCTGCTCTCTCTCTTTTGGCTCTCTCTTGGCTCTCTTGGCTCCTTCATTGCTCCTCGGCCTGGTCGACTGTGCGTGTTTTCTTTGTGTCCAAACAGTGTGACAGAAGATAATGTCCAGACAGAGCTGGTGAGGGAGCCAGCTGGGGAAGATGCCCTGCTGGACCTGTTGTTTGTGAAGAGAGAAAGACTTGTGGGTGATGTCACAGCTGAGGGCAGTCTTGGGCACAGCAATCACAAAATTATAAAATTTTCCATTCTCAGAGAAATAAGAAGTATGTATCAAACAATAAAAAGAATTCCAATATATCAGCAACATAAGGAGAACTAAGAATCTCCATCTCTTATTGTATGTGGGGGGAAACACAGCGACAAAGGATGAATAAAAGACTGATGAATAAAAGACTGGTTTGTTGGCTTCAGTCTTTAGTAGTCAGACCAGTTGTTCTCCAAGTACCCTGCCCCTTGAGCTGGAAGACATGGATAGGGAGCAGAATGAGGCCCTCATAACCCACGGGGAAATGGTCAATGCCCTGCTACATCACTTAGACATGCACAAATCTATGGAACCACACAAGGGTTCTGATGGAGGTGGTGGAAGAGATTGCCAAGCCACTTCCCATCATTCACCAGAAGTCTTGGCTGATAGGTGAGGTCCCAGCTGTCTGGAGGTTAGCAAATATGATGCCCATCTACAAGAAGGGCTGGAAGAAGGATCTGGGGAACTACAGGCCTACCAGCCTCACCTTGGTGCTGGGGAAGGTCTTGGAACAGATCCTCTTGAATGCCACCATGCAGCATGTGCAGGACAACCAGGGGATCAGAACCAGCCAGCAGAGGTTTGTGAAAGGCAGGTCTTGCCTGACCAACCTGATCTCCTTCTATGACAAGCTGACCCAGTTAGAAGATGAGGGAAAGGCTGTGGATGGTGTCTACCTGGACATTAGTAAAGTATTTTTTGCTGTCTTCCACAATACTTTCCTGGAGAAACTGGCTGTTC
>VYZT01060432.1:0-26468 GCA_013400735.1 Pomatostomus ruficeps | reverse complement strand
TATCCCAAACCCTGACAACCTTAAATATTTAATATAAATATTTAAAATAATGAAAGGAATTATGATTGTAATGGGCAATGTCACCAAACTCAGACACGGTGTAGGAGCCCGTCACTGTTGTCTCCTGCACCTTGCCTGTCCACAGCCTGGTCTGCTTCTCAGAGTGCTGCAGCAGCAATAAACACCTCACAAATCACACAAACCTGAGCTACCAGAGATCCTCAAGTGAACAGAATATTGGCAATGCAGCAAGGATGCTGACAGAAACTTTTTCAAGTGAATGACGCAAGGTCCTAACAGAAGAAAGGGCTGTGCATTTCAGACAGATTCCACCACAAATATCGTATTAAATACTGCAGTCCTGAAGTTCAGCAAATTGGACATTTATAAGGTATTTTTGCAAGTCATGCCTTTAACATCGTCCTGCCATTTCTCATAGGTGGTATAAACTCCTGTGTCCTCTGACTACCTCATAATTTGGATTACTCCTTTGAATTGCTGGCTGTGCTGAGCCCTGAAGAGACTCCTGGATCCTCAGCAGCTGAGTGTATTTCTGACTTTTACTACATTTGTTTCTCTTTCAGCCTTGAGCTCTGCATCCATGGAGTATTTTTGCATTCCTCCTTTCTATTCCATTTGGTATCCATGCACCCATGCCGTCAGTGTAAGATCCTGTGAAAGGCTGTCTAACATCTGGTGAGAATGCTGTATTTTAAAATATAATTTATAAACCTTGGGGAATATATTCCTCCTAGATGTGACTGGGTAAACATGGAATTGACCTTAAGATTAAATGGGTGCATAGCGTGGGGTTTGGATCAGAATTTGTTAGGTAAAAAATTCTATACAATAAAGCCCCAAATATATGACTCACAAAGATTACCAAATAAGGCTGGAACTGAACAGAAGACGTATTATTTTTCTACAAAGACGTGCAGAAAGAGTTTTCACTAGAAGAACTGAACTGTTGCAAGCTGCTCTCAGCTCTGGTAGCTCCAGGACACAATCTCTAGCTGCACCAGGTGAGGTTGAGGCTGGACATTACACGGAATTTCTTCACAGACAGAGTGATCAGACATTGGACTGGGCTGCCCAGAGAAGCGGTAGAGTCACTGTCCCTGGAGGTGTTCAGGAAGAGATTGGACATGGCACTCAGTGCCGTGGTCTTGCTGACAAAGTGGTGACTTTGTCAAAGGTTGGACTTGATGATCCTGAGGTCTTTTCCAGCCTAATTGATTCTGTGATTCTAGCAGCTCCCTCACATAAATTCAATTACACCGGGCATTCAAATCAGCAATGCCTACACTCACCTCAAATATGTTTAAAAAACCCTTCATATTTGATCAAGATATTATTAACAGATTGCCATCTCTTAAGCAAAATACAGCCGAACTGTCTATAAACACCAAGAGTAGAAAGAAAGAATCAAAAGTCAACAGAGGTGCATTATAACATCACAGACTGAGGAACTACTGAAACTGTAATTGCTGTGCTGCTTGGCAATACTGACATTTCTCAAGGCTGGGCAAAAGCTTGCTTCCCTACAAGTGGTCCCACTGAAGCCCAATGAGATTTCTTGTAAAAATTGACATTATTATTTTTTTCCTCCACAGCATTACTACATATGGACAAAGCCTCACTCAACATAGTTTACTGGTTATGATGGTTCATCGCTTACCCCGGTTTCTGATCTTCTAATGATCACTAGAAATTACTTTAACATGGTGGAGATAAGATTATATTGCAAATTCTTTACAATACTCTACCCTCCATTCAAGAGTCCTGTGTGTTTCATACTACTTTAAAAGTCTTGTAAGCTTCATATGGTGCCAGTGGATTATAACATCTGAAAATAAAACCTGATCTGCTTTTTCCATCAAACTGTCTTGTCAGTGGACAAAACCATTAACCAGGCATTGCAGCCAAAGAGGTGATTCCCTTCACCAGGACCTGTTTAGAGCTGAACACCCGATGGGTACAGCAGCAGAACAAGCTTGTTTCATCACCCTCTTCCTTGCTGCTCTGCGATACAAGCGGACTGAGAAAACCTTCCTTGTTCCTGAATTCATACAACACAAAGGGACAGCACCAGCTCCTCTACACAAAGCAAAGAAAAAACGTTTTTCAGCACAACAGGGAGCAGAAAGGATAAGGTCTGCAAAGAAATGTCACACTGCTCTTAAGCTCACTTCCTCTTTTGAACTTGTTACACTTGGGGCAATGTCTGCCTACTACACTGAATTATCCAATTAATGCACTCTCTAATCAAAAGCAGACAGTCTGTTCCCACTGAATTCTGAGACTTTTTAAACAAGTCATTATTTCATGTGTTGTCTCTTCAAAGAACCCAGTTCACAAGTTAAGAGCATTCCCTGCTTCTATCAGACACTCTGTAGAGAAGCGGGCTTGCATTTTTTCCCAGCTACACTCAAGAAACACATCTCAAATTAGTGCTGCTTGTTGTCAGTGACCTTCTGAGTCCATCCATGCAGAGCGGGTCAGTCACCTGTTTTAGGGGGAAAAGTAGAACCTGGAACTGCAGGTAAGGAATGTTAATAAAGCTGAAGTCTGGAAAGGATTTGGAAATCTGAAAAACTGGATCAGACAGTGGAAGAGTGGTGAGAACATTTCCTGTCCCTGCCTGACACTCGGAACTGCCTCTCACAGGAACATTCCATGACAAAGAAGTGCTTCCTGCTGCAGCCATGTTGTGGCTGTTTTTGACGTCCATAGTCAATGGCAGAGAACACCATCCCCGTGGTGCTGCCTTAGGTTCCCAGGACAGCCGAGCTTAGCCTTAGACTCAAGTTCAAGCAAGCTGGATGCAAGGCACAGTCGAGGATCAGGGGCACAGCTGTCAGAGGACAGTTGAGGTTTGACACAAGACTAAGCTGACCTCGAATGACAATGAACATTCCAGTGGTGCTGGCAGCTGAGACTCTGGAATCACTGCAGAGGAACCACAGGTGCAAAGAAACCCGAGGACCAAACAGGGAGGCTAAAGTGGACTTTATTATAGTTATTAGAATGTACAGGGACATTAGTGCACTGGTTCTTATTTCGTTTCTCAGATTCAACACCGGAGCAGTTAGACACCAGCTCTTTGCTTTGTGCACATTTCCAATGTGTCATGTGGGACGTCCTGAAATAATTTCCTGAAAGATTCCTGAAGAACAATGTAGACAAAACCAAGCTGGGTGATTTCTTCATAGATTCCTTGATATCTCACGGAGATGCTATGGATACCAAAAAGCTTTAATATAAAAAGTGATTAGGAAGTGCCAACAGGGTGGTAGGATACAGCTAACTGATTTTATCATCACTTTTATAGTTTTTAAAGTCCATTCCATTCCATTAACTGGAAACAGTCCTTGAAAACTTCATTATAACGCTATTTCTTTATTACAAATATTTACATAGTATATATGAACACAGCTTTTATTTCCACACTTTAACAATCCCATCCCTGGACGCAGTTATTATGAACCCTTGTGTGGTCTGGAAAGTGGCGATGTCTGTGATAATATCATGATGTCCAACTGGGAGAGACTCTGGACCCTTCCTGGGGGTCTCATCTGTGGGCCCCAGCTTTTGCTTGTTCTGAATTTCCTGTATAAAAACAAAGTGAGAAATACTGTTTATAGAAGGGTGAGCATTTGCTAAGAGAAACTGTTGCCCATATTAGGTTGTCAGTGTAAGAAGATCACAAAACCTCTTCAAACAAACAATCAAACAAAAACACCCAACCCTACAACCTCAAAGCCTCTGCCAGTTTTCTCAGGATTGCTCCTTGGTTCATTTCTTTTCACCACACACAACCCGAGACTTAATCTGAACTCACATTACAGCTCTTGGATTAGGGAAACAACAGGCTTTTTTCTCATATTTATTTCAGTGACACTAAGATTTAATATTCCAGTAGGGGAAAAAGAGTTATAGGAACACATTAATCTTGGATCCCCAAAGCTTTTATAAAAACTGTTCAATAAAATGAGTGTAATTGTGTAAGAACTTCAGAAGAAACACTAAAATAACACAGAGTATTGAGTAGGCCCCTACTGATTGTTTTTAGTCACCTTTGAAGTAGCACTCGACCTGTGGAACTGAACCAAACCCTTGTGCTGTTTAACAACCAGCAACACTGCCAGTTCCAAAAGTGTGTGAAGAATGTAACAAGAACTGCAGCATTCAGCTACTGTGTTATCCTGGTGCCGGTATATCTCACATTGCCTCGCTAAGATCCTAGACATTCCAAACACTGATCAGAGCCAAAAGCGTTACAAGTCTAGATTTCAATATCCCAAAAGAAATATATGACTCTGGCTTCTGCATTAAGTAGTGTTTGGTGAGTCCGATTCTGTCAAAAATAAATTCTGTTTTTCTTTTAAAGTAACTTCTTCCCAACTGCCTGAAAATGCAATGCTGGCACCGTCCACGAAAAGTAAGAGTGAGGGAGTTATAATTAAAGACATCGTGCAATGAATAGAACCCACGGGGTAGGGCCATCCAAAAGGCAAGCAGAGTAAGTGTCCATCAAACAAAGCAAAATACCTGAACCACCTCTGTGCCCTCAATTATCTTCCTGTAGTAGGAAACAGATGGGCAATTTGAACTTCCAGCAACAACGTATGATCTCTCAGGGTAGGCTAGATCCCAAAACCTGAACATGAAGAAACAAAATCAAGGTGAGAGGTTCAATTCTATCAGCTCAAAACAGCTGCTTAAAGGTGTTCTTGCTCTTAGGATGAAAATGAGTGGGTGCAAATGCTATCTGCTTTCTACACTCAGTGCAAGGGAGTGATGCAGAGAAATCTACGCTCACATCAAGCTCACACGTGAGTTATTATTTTGGTTTTTGTCATGCAGCCCATTAAAAATTTCACAGAAGGATACACACTGTGTTTCAGAGCACACACTGTGTTTCAGAGAAGCACCAAGTTCTGCAGTACTTTTGCTGAGAACAACTTCCACAGCTCACTGACGTTCACTCATGAACACATGTTCAGTGTTACTGTTTTGGATTCTTAGAAATTACTTAGGCAACACTTGGAAAAATTTCCCACAACAGCAGGGGTGGAGGGGAGGGTGACAAACAAGAACACTGTTTAGTTTGATTACCTTATCTTCATGTCCGAGCCTGCTGTCAGCAATATGGGATTACCAGAAGCTGGACTACAGTATATTCCGTGGATGCTGTGAGGAGAAGGCTAGCAGGGAAAAGGGATATATAAAAAAAATTTATCACCGATAGCTATCACCATGCTTCAGAAAGGGAATGCACTCCCTGCCACATTCATCCACCCAATTGCCAAATCTTTCTGGTAAATACCAGGTCGCTTTAATGGGCCACATCTTAATATAGCAATGTAAATGGCTCCCTTACACTTTACAGAGCAATGCAACAGAATTAACCCTCTGTAATGCTTTTTTTTAAATCTTGGAAATGACATTCTCAATGATGAGAGATTATTTTTAAAGGAATCAGGCAGGCAGGCAAATCCTACTGAAAAGCACATAGATGTTTAAATGTTTAGGCTATGAAGGCATTAAAGGACAGATATAGGGAACAGAAAACTCTTCGATCACAGAGCTCCCTGTGTGAAAAGGGCAGGACTGAAATGAACTCAACCCACAATCTTTGTAGCTTGTACAAACTGAAGTTTAAGTAGATTCCAGATATGCATTTACAACATTTATAGAAGCAGCTGTGGTTATTTTTGTCTCTGTGATTTAAGAACGAAACTCCAGATTGCTCCTTCCCCAATTAACTCCTTGAAGAAGAGCCACTTCATGCTTTAAACCAGCAGTTAAGTGTAGCAGTGGCATTATATTACAGAAAGAAGGTGTAGAAGAGTGGATGCTTACACAAGTATGCACAGTCCCAGGAACAGCAAGTAAAAATAAGTACAAGATGCCACACCATGAATTTTGGCTTTCTCATGATCTTTACAGGCTGGAGCAGCTCACTGCTTTTCCAAGAACATCAGTGGGCATAACAAGTGAGTGTTACAAATACATTCCATGGGCAGTGGAAGGCACCAATGAGGATTCAGGTTACACTGCTGTTGTACAAAGGGGATTTAATTCTGACAAGTAAAACAACTATGGTGCCAAAATTAATCCCAGGGCAAGTTCTGTGCTGACGCACAGCATGGAGCCTAAGGTTGTTCTAACCCAGGCTCCACAACAGAAGCTGGAAAAGAGAGAGAGCAGACCTGCAGTTCTGAAAGAGGCGGTGCGCTGCTGGCCCACAGAGTGAAGCGTCGATCACCAGTTTCCATATCCCACATGGAGACTTCGTTATTGCCTTGAACAGCTACAGGAAAGATAAAGCCAATGCAGAAAATGAAAACCAGCCTGGCTGGCTCTTGCTGTTTGCTCTACTGACATTGCACAGAGGGTATGACAGAGTCACTCCGTTTGCCCCCTGCAGCATCTGGGTCAGTCTTGCTTTAGTACTTTGGTTTCACTGCTTGAAAGCAGCTTCACTATAAATAAAAGTGTCTGATTTAGAAATGTTTAAAGGAAACTTCATTTAATCCCCAACCCTTTTAAAAATGTGTAAAACCCTCACTTTCCTCCCTAGATAACTTCTGAGCCTTCTTTGAGAAGGATAGATGGTTTGTTCAGCATAGTCACCAGGGACTTTGGAGAATACTCCTCTGCAGGTAAGAGAACAATCCAAAGTTACAGAGTTCAGCAGCTACAGTGAAGTTTCACACTTGTGTGGACAGGTAAAGAATTCTGTTCAAGGTATTGTTTACAAGCCTGGCAGCAACCTAGCAGGTAAGGACTTTTTAATAATAATCCAAAATTAAGAGCTTTGTCACTCATTTAGTCCTTAGCAGGGAGAAAACAAACTAGAAAGCACAGTGAAGCTTGCTTTATTTGTATGTTTTTTCAAGAAATTTGTTCCCAGGGTGGTTAATAACTTGAAATAGGAAATGAAGCCTAAGAAGCAAGTAAAAGATGAAATTCAAATTACTCTCATTTTACAGCAACTTCATAAACTTTGGTTTAGGATTAGTTTAAGCTACTTGTCCATTTCAGAATGTGTTCCTGACACAAACACATAAAAATCTATGACAGTGCCACATGCAGTGAGGATGAGGCAGCTGTGAGCATATCAGATGAGGAATCTTGGAGATTTCCAGAAGTTCTAACCTGTGACACAGCTGGCTTAGATTGAAGGGGGAACTGGAATGGGACAACCTTCAGCCTCTGCTCTACAGAAGGCGGTGGCAGATTTCCCATCAACTTCAATATATGTCATGAGTTTGAGTTTTATCTTTCACAACATTTTGTCCATAGAAAGGGATGGGGAAGACAGCACACACAGAGGGCCCCTCACGAGAGTTGCAATGCTCAGAAGATGGGAATTGTCATTTTCACAACAGCTAAACCCTACTTTTTTCCTTTTCAACTCCCTACCAGGTCTTGAAGTAGAAGCTGGAAGAAAAGCCACTTTAATCACAACCTCTGGCAATTGTGAGGTAAGTTTGAGACAGCGTTTACCTGCAATTACCCATGACTGGTAGACAGGATGCATGAGCAGGCGTCTGATTCGGGCCTTGGAAGGATGGGAGTGGCTGGAGATAGGTAACTGAAACCTCATGTCCCAGCACGCCATGGTACCATTGCTCGTTCCTGGTGAGAGAAAGCTCCCCTTAGTCACAGGGATCAATAGATGAGCTTTTGCCCATGTCTTTGTGCTCTGTTCCTAGGGAGATGGCCTTCAGCCTCAAGTACTTAGCAGGCAGAACGCTGCCCAAAACTAGATGAGAAGGTATTTCTCTCCTCTTGTTTGAGAAAAGCGTACGCTAGTGAAATCAGACCAAGCAAAAGCTTGAGCTGTAGTCACTGTAAGAGAAAACCATAAGGAAGAGGGGACAGGGAAGAGAGAGAAAGTAACAAGAAATAGAGGCTTACCAATGCACAGCCAACACTGGTGTATGTCCACAGCAAAGGACGTTATGAGGCCTAACTTCAAATCGTGTTTCAGCGTCCAAGCGTTGCTGCTAGATCGCAGATCCCAGCCAACCAGAGAGCCATTAACTGTTCCATAAGCCAGGACTGACTGCGCTCCTGAATTGAAGTGATGCATGTCCACCACACAGCCATCATCCTTCAGATCCAACGATCTGCGGTAAAAGAATAAACTAATTGACACACAGGTATGACTCCCTCCAGGTTTAAGACTCCTTCCCATAGCTTCTCTTGAGCAGCTTTTTCCTTTTCCTGTCATGTCCCAAGGCATCTGCCAGAAACAAGTTTCTGATTTTAGTACAATGGATGCTTCTGCTCTCTCAAATCTCTCTGCTGACAGGACCTGCAAGGCTGTCAGCAGCTCTTTGCAAACATACACGCAGCTCTGTGCTCCGGGTGTCTCAATCCTGCAGCTGCTCACAGCAATCCCAAGCACAAATACAGGCTGGGTTGAGAATACATGAGAGCAGCCCTGAGCAGAAAGGCTTGGGGGTGCTGGCTGATGAGGAGCTCTGCATGATCCAGCAATGTGTGCTCACAGCCAAAAAAGCCACCCACAACAGAAGAATCAGAAGTGTGGGCAGCAGGTTGTGGGAGGTGATTCCCTCCCTCTGCTCCACTCTTGTGAGACCCCACCTGCAGTCCTGTGAGTGCTTTCTGAGGCTTGGACATATCTCACTCAAACTGGAACATTAAGCTGTAGCATCAGTGCCAAATATTGAAAGACTGCTCATATGGAGATAAGAAAGAGCTAAACCAAGCCCAAAGACTCCCCTAAATAGTATCCCATTACCCATATCTCTATCACCTTATCACATTAAGAGCCTGGGAGGAAAAATTGCAGGTCTGAGGCCAAATCATATACTGTACATCTGTAAACATTTATCTAATGACCTTCAAACAAACCTTCAAAACTGCTTTGTAAGTATTAAGATTGTAACAAAGGAACTAACCAATCCCCGCACACAAAACAACTGAGAACTATTCAGAATGGCTGTCTCCAGCTCTTTATGGGTTCAGCGACACAGGAAGTACAAATATCCTATAGCCAAGAATGGCCAGCTCTGCACAGTTGCCTTTCAATCCTTCGTTATGAAGCAGGATAAGAACATGGATTACAGCCTTCCAGTACAGCCTGGGCTCAGCCAGCAGGAAGCCTAGAGTAAATTAAAGGATCTATCTGAGGAATACACTTCTTGTGGTGTGCTATGGCCAGGTTTCGGTTTCCCCCATGGCCAGGCTCTGCTGTCTCCCCCATTTCGCCCCCAGTATCTGGTTTCTCCCTTGGGAAGGTTCTGTGTTCCCCAATCAGCTGCAAGCCCGTGAAATTCGAACCCTGCATTCCTACCCGATAGGATGTTTTTACCCTCCCCCACCCCCTGGGTTTGTATATATGTTTCTGTAACTCCCCATGCCAGCGCTTCCCTGGCACGATCCTGGTGCCCGAATAAACCATCTGGGAACGCCCCTCCACTTGTCTCTCCTTCCTCGGCATGCCTGGAACATCGGTGGGTTGGGTGAACCCTGCCAGGACCTTTGCCCACCCTCCCGCACCCAGAGCAGCCCGGCAGCCCCTGAAACCGCGGGCAGCTGCCCGGTGCCCCCACCGGCGGCATCACGGCACATGTTAACAGCTTGAGCTCGGTGTGTGGTGAGATTTAACCGCTTTAAGTACATACCTGCTTTGTATCGGATGAATTTTAGGAGATTTAGGGAGCTTTGAAGCTTCAATACCAAGAAGCTGGATGGCGCCATTATCTGAAGCTATAGCCAAGTAATGTGAGCCTTGGCAAAATGTCAGTGTCTTTACGTGTCCTCCAATCCTAGAGTATGTCAAAATTGATCTAAACAGCACAGAGGGAAATAGGGGGAGAGAAAAAAAGTTGGGTTTGGTGGCACTTAAAAAAAAATTACTTCTCTTAAACACCTACTTAAAGCCAATGGCTCTTGAGAGACTTCTGAAAATAACATTTTCTAGCCTTTTCACAATGAGAAAGCAAAAAAGCCAGTGTTGGCTTTGAACAACGCCACCAGAATACACTTATATGTATATACATGTATATGCTATATATATGTATGTATGTGTGTATACGAATATACGGTATGCACAGAAATGAAATCAAAAAGATTGTCATTATTATGGCTAAAAAGCAGTCCTTCTGCATTTTTTCTTTCATTAACTAATTGAAACAGCAATCTAATATTATAGATGCGAGCCAAGAGGAACAGCAATATATCTCCTTACTGAGATTTCCAGCACACCCACAAGTGATTCATATTTTGCTCCCTGCTCTACTTTATTTTTCACTCTAATACCGCAGCCCTAAATACCACAGGTTTTGAAGCTACCTGGTTGTAGTGGTTTTTCCTTCCATTTTTTGGCTGTTCCAGACCTTCACGGTGCCATCATTTGAACAAGTGGCAAAAATGGAGTGCTCATCAGAGACCCGAATGCGATTCACCGCAGACTTGTGTTCGTGAAGGTGAGCTACCAACAGCCCTTTGGGACGCCATCCTGCAGGAAAAGCAAAGCCACAGCCTTTTTAGGAACAGGCAAGTGCCCCTAGAACCATCCACTAACGGCTATATCAGGATGCAGGCATTACACCTGCAAAGCACAGACAGCACTGGAAACAGCGATTCAGGCATTTTAAATATTAAAGGCAAAAGCCTACTTGCTCAATCCTAAATTAGACAATAGGTCAGAGGTGTTCTGCACTGTAAACACATTTCCGAAACTAATAATTTCCTCTTTTCCATGGAAGGATGATATCCTGACTCAACTTTTATATATATATATATATACATAATTTTTTATCTAATAACGGCAGCGGCCTGTGATGTACCTGGCGGTGGGGGCTTGCTCTCCCACTCGGCGTTCTCCATCATCTGCTTGGCAAGTCTCTCGGCGTTGCACTGCTCTCTCTTCTGCTGGATCAGCTGCTGCAGCTCCGTTTTGCAGGTGGTGATGCGTAGCTGGTGTGCAGACGGGGACGCTGTGCTGCCCAGGGCCTGCAGGGTCGGTTTCCTGGGCTGGACAACTGCTCCATCAGATGCCTGTGAGAGATCAGCCCTTAAAAATACAGGCCTTACATTCTGCACACAGAGAAATCCCCCTTGTAAGGTTTCTGGGTCACACACAGTGAATAAAAGTGGAAAAATCTTTTTTATTGAATCAATTAGCAATGAATTAGCATTAAAAAAATCATGCTTGCATGAAGACAAAAATAGTGAAAATTATAATTTATATAAAAGATTAACCATTCTCTTATTCTACCCTGTTTGCCTACTCTTTTATGTATTCTGTCTAAAGAAACTGTAAAGTGCTGTGCACACTTATTACTGTGATTATTACCGAGGCAGTTACTGCTCTCCAGACTGACAGAATTCAAGGCTAGCTCTCAAATTCGTGGCTTTAAAAACCAAAGTGTGAAGTGTTTCCCTCATAGTCCAGAGGAGACACACCCATTAAAAGCTAGTAGCAGTTAATCTCCAACTAGAACCCAAACAAAAAACCATGTTCAGGGTCAAGAGATGCCTCCACAGCCTGCAGAGCTCCCAGCCCGCCCTTCTCTAGCCAGTACTAAGTATTACAGGTACAGGATGTCTAAATGCAGCTGGGATTTCCAAGTTCAGATCATGTTACCTCTTCCTCACATGGATCAGGGCATGCAATTTGAGGAAAAGTCTTCCCTGCCAAGTTTAGACAATAATTGTCTAATCCACAAAGCCCCATCTCTTTGTGCAAAGCATCTATTTGTTAGTGAAGCTCTCCTGTTCAAGGGACTAAATTTACTTCAATCTCCTCTCGGTTCCTATTTTAAAAACAAGTACTTGAAAGTCATCAGCTCTGCTGAAGACAACACCAGGCAATAGCATGGCCAATGTCAAATAACCTCCAAGCAAAACAAGAACATCACATCCCTATAGCCCCACCTGACTTTAAAACAATTGAATCATTTCAGTTTAAGACGAGAACACAGTATTTTTCAGGTATACCTGTGGAGAGGATGACAAAGTGGCACAAACGCCAGCTGAGGACTCTGAACGAAGTAGTTTCCCAGATTGGATGGCTTCGGGATCAGTGGTTTGCCCATGTCCCTTGGATATCGGCTGGGAGATGTTCGTTGGTTCCAGGGACCCAAACATGCTCTTCCACTCCTCATTTACATTTGAATCTTGCTTTACATGCTTTCTAGCTGTAAGGAGTTTGGAGGCAGGGAGGGAGGGAGGGTGGGAGGGAGGGAGGAGGTGGGAGAAGAAGAAGAAAAAACACCCCCAACATTACCATGACAACACTCACTCAGGATTGTCATTACTTTGAGACTACATGGAAGTCTCATGTTTACACGCCAGATGGTTATTTAGGTACAGAGGAAACCCTGCTGCTGTGTTGTTGAGGTCAGCTGACAGGCATTTCTGAGGGAAACCAAACAAAGCACCTGCCACGTGTGTTCACATCTTCTTAATCCTGCAGCTGACTCACGCAAGAAATCATTTCACTAGAGGGAAAGCTGACATCTGGAAGGCTGCAGGATTAGACTCCACCATAGGATTAATTTTTCTTATAGAATCATAGAAGGGTTTGGGTTGGAAGGGACATTCAAAGGTCATTTAGTCCAACCATGCTGCAATAAGCAGGAACATCAAGAATAAATTTGTAACAGCACAGTCTGCAAATCATTGCTAGTGTCAAATACAAAGAGTTTTCCATCAGAATTGTGACATCACCTGTGGATTCAAGTATGTTATCTCTTTAAATAGGAAATTTATTTATTTTCAGCATTCCTTTAGAGTCACTTAGAACTGTAAAATATAGACAGAAAAATAAAAACATGGGACAAATTAAATTTGGACAAAGTCAGTGAAGAAAATTTAAAGGCATGAAGACTTTGAGGGTAACAGCTTTGGGTGAAACAAATTAGTTCAAATATAAACTTCATCTACACTAAGTTTTAAATCATGTTGACTCCTGATTCAAGGATGCAAAAAAAAAAAGAAATCCCATACTTCTGTACTTTCCTTTAAAATTATATGCAAAACACCCTAATTCTGGAGATAAGATGGTAATAGCTAAAGGCTTTTCAGATATTTCTGCATTTTTATACATAAAACCCAGAACCTACCAGTGATGTAATAGAGGAGGGAATTACAAGCTTAAGAGAGTAAAGAGGAAGCTCAAACTGTCTGGTAAAGAAGAATTTTGAGGATACAGAGGAGTGGAATAGTTAGCAGCAAGTGGATTTCAAATCTGAACAAGGAAATGCAAGAGTTTTTTTGAGCTGAAAGAGGAGCAGGCAAAAAAGTGAAAGGGTTGTGGATGAGAAGCTGAAGAAGCCTAAGGCCAAAAAGCGGGTACTTGGGTGAGCAATAGGTGGCAACTCGTCAATGCCAGCCTGAGGAGTTTTCAGTTTTGTTGAGGTTACCTCAAGAAAACACCCAGGATTTACACAGTTAAAGAGTTTAGCACTTGTTGAGAGGAAACGGAGAGAGCAGAATTGTAGCCCTCAACATTTAGGCTGTTGCCATGAGTCACTGGAGTCCGGTTTGTCACAACCAGCTCGACAACTGCACAGACAGTCAAAATTATTTAAAATATTCTCAGGGGAAAAAATAATCCCCATCTTTCAGTGATCAGAGAACATTCCACCGCCTCACATTTCAAACAGAGGCAGTATTTTCCTATTGCAGACTCAGTGAGGATGGTGATAGTCATGTAGGCTGATTTACTGGGAACACGCTGTAGGAAAGGCTGTATTTCACCTATAGAGATCACAAAATATACTAACCACGTTTGTCATCAGACTCCTGCTTTGTTTTAACGAGATCCACTTGTCTTCCAGTTATTCCCAGAGCTGACAAGTCAATCACGCCTTTCTGGCTGCTGTCATGCAGGTGGCTCTGATCCACAATATTGGCTTTAGCTTTATTCGATTTCAACATAAAGTCCTTCAGTGCTAACAGTTTGTCTTCTTCCTCCTCAGTCATCCCCTACGGAATAAAAGAAAAGGGAACATTTCTCACTTTTAACAATAACATGCATCAAGGCAGGAAGATTTAAGAAGCAGTAAAATTAATGACTGGCTCCGAAGTGGTAGGAGAGTGCACATCCCCAAAATTCAAAGCATTGCTCCATTGCTCAGACAAAACATCAGGTAAGCTGCTGCAGTGTAAGAATATCTTTCTTTCTACGGAATGGGGCTAGGAACAGAATAGAATTTAATGCTGGATCACTGTCTGGTGCAATCTGCTAGCTGCCACCTAGACTACGCTTACAGCCCACAAGCCATAGGGGGAAAAAACCCCACACAGCTGCAGTCCTTTCTCTTCCCAGTTCTCACTGCTTTGGGTGGGTGAGTCTTTATGTTCCCCTCTTCACACAAAAGCCTCAAGACTTTCCAGCTCCATTTGCTTTTGGCACCACACATCAAGCACTTTGACAAATACGTACTCCTTTATCCAGCACAATGCACAGCAAGGCTCTGTAATGCTGCCACAGCACAGATGCATCAGAAGTTTGAGATTTACAGCTATTTTTAAAAGACTTAGGTTGTATTTGCCCAATATCTGGCAGATCTTTTAAAAATCTTTAAGTTCTGAATAACTTGTCCCACAAGCATGTACTGAAATCAGTGAAGTTAATGGCTTGGAGGATCAGAATCTCAGACGGGGAGTCCCTCACAGCAGCAATCGTGAGGTCAGGATTTGTGGAGGTACAGAGGGCTCAAGAGTCTCCAGCCTGACTTTCAAAGTGCAAATAAAACCCAGTTACTTGTGAAAGAAGCTTCTTCAACAGCTGGGCGATGGCAGGGTCCTCGGGGGGTGGGCACTCAGAGAGAGCTCCGCTTCTCTTCTTTTGACGCAGGTGAAGGTGCCGGAAGAGGCTTGTGATATCCTTTGATCTTAAGACATAATCAAATATGGAACGGCTGACAGGCTCCTTGAGCACACTCAACAGGACTATTTCTTTGTCTACCTGAAATTCAAAACAACAGAGCAGTCAACATGATGATATCCATATAAACTGTACAAACCATCCAGATTCAACTTGTCTCCTTTCTTGACAATAAGATCTGTGTTGGTCATATCAGACTTTCTCCATTCTCTTTCCTGCTTTCCTGTGAAGTGCTTCTCACAGTTTTCTGTCTACATGAAAAACTACTTCAAAATGAGAGTGAAGACTTTATTACAATCCAACTGCATGTTACCCACTACTTGCTTGCTAAATATAGTGTTGCACAGCAAAGAAAAGATTTATATACTAAAATGAAGCAGCAAGTGACTAAGACAAATTTATCAATCAGTGCCTAAACCACAGCACAAAGAACATGTAAACAAGGAAAAATGTTATTCTAGTGAAGTTCCTGTCTGCAGGGTTTACAACAAAACGTTAAACACAGGATGTATTTCTCAATGTAAGCACTGCAACTGTTTCTTCTCTATTTAAACACCGGAGAGGTGCAGTCCACAGGTCCTGCAGCTGTATGCAAAGATGCCTATATGACCACATTCCCAGCATCAGGCAGGCCATTCCTGGACATGCACTGGTAATAAATGATTTAATTCATTCATGCTGAGCGTTGTGCCCTGACCCTTGGCAAAGAACTGAAACACAGGAGTGCTGCTGGTGGAATCACAGGCACACCAATCACCTTCTAACAGATCGGCCTCGTAGGTGACAGCACAGAACATGAACCCACTTGTTTCACAGCCAGCTTTTCGTACCTTTTAGACTCCTATAAACCAGCACAATATTGCAAGAGTTTGACTGCAAACAAGGCAGAAGAAAAGGCTTGAACCAAAAACACACCTGGTGATTTTAGGCTTTGTAAAATGTTTTGCATTTTGCAACAAATTTGAGACAACAGTCTTTAAAATATGGAAACCAATGGCCATTCTATCAGTCTTCCAGCAGAGATCAAAAACCTGTAAGTGTTTGTAATCTGAATTGAAAAATAAGTAATCTAATATTCTTATAGCAAGGACCATGTCCAAGGCAAAACTAAGAACCATGGCTACTCAAGATCTATTTGCATTAATTATTTGATGTATTACCTGTATTATTGGTTGTGTGATAAAAGGATGGAGGTATGGCATTAGCTTGCAGTAGACATCAGCAATATTCAAATACTGTGCCACCACAGTGATAAATCCAACTGCACCATAACATATCCAGAGATTAGGGTGGCACAGGAACGGTGCTGAAAGAAAAACATGCAACATGCTGTTAAAATCTATCATTCAGACAGGAGAGAGGAGATCATCCTGCACATGGCAGCCTGTGATGTGATTTCCTTCTGACAGAATTACTCCCAAACTGAGCCTCCTCTCCTCCAGAGGATCAAGGTTAAAATATTCATACGGAGGAAATTATTTCATGGATTTCACTGTGCTTATGCTGCTCAATTTCCTTGCTCTTGCCAAAAAGCGTATTTTCCTATTTGTTCATTTCAATCCCTAATTGTCCCCTACATATTTGCAATGGAGACTAATCCAAAAATAAATCCCAACCACATTCTGACAATTACAGTGAATCCTAATACCGGTGATTTATTTTTTTCTTGTTAAGTACTTTATTCCTTTCTGCTTTTCCTCTCTTCCTTGAAGAGTCACTAATATTCTAAGATTATGAGACTCAGAAGTTCCTCTAATTATGTTGGCTTTAAGAAGTTGTTGTCAAGGCACTGTATCTAGTCATGAGATATAATCACAGATCATCTGCCCCAAATTCTGAGTGCATTTGAAAAACTATAACATTAAGAAGAAGCAGACTACATTTCAAAAGATCATTTGTTTTTGGGGTTTTTTCCATAAATAGCTGGTGAATCTTGGGCATATCTAAATTAACTTGATAAGCTTGATAAGGAAGGAGAGACCAACTCTGCAACCAAGGATGTATTGAGTTGATGTTTTTATGGTGTTAGAAACAGGATAAGAAAGGATCATGACTGAACTCTCTCATCTGCAAAGGCTGATGTGTATGAATTTGCAAGTCCTCTGCCTGATGGACTACCAGAAGCAGCCAGGATTTTTCCTTTATAGCAGGTTGCCACGTAGAACAAGGAAAGATCTTAAGGAAGAAAGTTTTTGGACTGAGAGTTGCTTGCTGCTGCCCTATATAAAACCTGAGAAGATGCTTCCAATTTGTTCCACCAAAACAATTATTTTAGAGTCTTGAGCACTAACATGGTTCAACCAGCAGCAGTTCCTTACCACAGTTTTGGTGCTGCAGGTTTGTATTCTGGACAGCTAAGCTGACAGTGCAGCTTTATGTACTGCTGAGGTTTCTTTTCTTTATTAGGAAAAGAGGTTATTTATTCCCCAATATTCCAACTTACCGATATCACAAGCAAACTCATAAATATGGGGCTTTTGCAAGAGCCCCAGCTGGCACATACAAGTAAGAGCATTGAGGGCTTTGTAAATGACAAATTCTTCAGCATCACTGAGACCTTGCTGAAGCAGAGGCTTGAGTATTGATGAGCTTTGCCAGCCAACATAAGCAGCAACACCTGCAACATAAAAAGAACATATAAAAATCCAAAGGAGATTGGTAAGAAAATTAAGTCTTCCCATCGGAATTGAGAGTAAACATAAAATAACTTTATCACTTCTAATCTAATAAGGTCATAATCAATATACTTGTTCATGTCTGGACTTTGCAAACCTTTGCTATAAAGAAGGGAGGAAGAAGAGAGAAGCAGCACAGGTAGGAGAAATCCCCTCAGTGCCACTGTGACAGAAAGGCATCTGCTCACAGCCACAGGCAGCACTTACTTAAACACCAGTTAGGAGTTCAGGTTTAAGGATGTGCAGAGGCTTGAAGTAAAATAAAAATATAATTTTAGAACTTCATCTGAACTCTTCTGTGGATGTTTTGAACAGGTACTGGGAGAGGAGTTAAAAATATAGGTTACATGTTTTCACTTTTACACTTAATTGCCTCACATCTCTCCCTGTCTTTTGCAAGATGCCAGGATGCTCTGACCTGGGCTTTGGCTACTCCATCACTCCTCCTAAACCATTTCTGGTAAGTTCTCAACACCACCTCTTGGCAGTTTGCCAGCACAGCAGTTTGTGGCTTCCTGTCACAATGGGATGTGCAGCCACCATAACGGCCCCACTGGGATTTTGATCAGGATTGTTTTTCTTGCCATGCCCCTGAAGAACCATTTTTGCCCTCCCTCAGGTACTGCAACTGGGAAAGTTTCCTTGACCCACAAATCCTGAGCGCTGACTCTCAGCAACAGCCATGTGGAATAATTTCCAACACACATGGAGTATTAGATATACTTAACAGCTGATGCCATTCGTGGTAAGATTTTTTTTAAATTGATAGGAAGTTTTCTGAAGTGACAGGAATCTTTAGGCGAGGTTTTAAGACACTAAAAAAACGTTTCCAGTTATAACTTTAACACATACCAATGCATAGTTTGCATCATATGAACGGATCTACTGAAGCCAACGGCACCATGCACACCCGTGAAGTGATTCACCTACTAGAGAGCTGGCACAACTCCTAGGATTCACTTGCCATAATTTAGCTTTTTATGTTAGTGCCTTTAGCTGAGGCTCAAAGACAAAAAAAGAGCATTTAAATTCCAGTTTTTTAATGTTAACCTACCCTAGACTTAAATGCCTCGTTTGTATTAAATATTTGGACTAAAAGAAATATACGTTTCTATCTACATTGTTTCATCTACACTCCTTAAAGAAACACTTCCACCCAATAATTCAGAAAATCTTTTCTTATAAATTCTAGAAGTCTTTATAAGAAAGAACTTTTGTATAAGTTATGTTTTGCATATCCTGGAAACTGTTAATTTATTTACATTATTTTCTTTCCACTCTGTTTGGCTGAAACCAAACACTCACCAACGATGCTGTCAAAGAAAGCTCCTCGGAGATGCCAGTCATTCTTGTCATTTAAGAAAGTGATCATGTGAGACAGAAGAACATCGTTGGCTTTTTGACGTCCAAAAAAGACACACAGACGTGTTATTCCGTTTTCCATCAGTGTTTGTTTCACAATATTCTCTGGGTCACTTAGCAAAGTCACAACTTTCTGCTGGACCATTTCATGCAAGGCTTGCAGCTCTGCAAGGGACAACAGGATGAGCATTTTGGCTGATAAGGACCAGAGTGGGCTACAGTGACAGGTCACCCTAAGAACACCTGACTCGGTAAGATGGGCACTGCAACAGAACCACAGCAGATCCAGCAAGGGCTTCCCAGAGACTCCAGGCGAAGCAAGAGGAGGTGACAAAGCCAAAGAGTAGAGAAATGTGAGCCATTTTTACCCAGAGCAATTTATTCCAAACTTGTTGCAACTTCCACTAGGAGGATTCCGCTCATTTTTTACACGGAGGTGATACACAGATGTGAAGAAGCAGCAGAATGAGTCCGCAGCAATGTCACCACAGGAAACAAAATGCTTTGAGGAGATTTGGGTTTGATATGTTTATTTGACTACGAGTTTCAAAATTGGTGAACTGACAACAGCTCAAGAGCATGTTTTTAGTTAGGTAACCTGTAACACTTCATTAAGCATACAGAGAGGAATATAAGAACACTTGAAAAAGTGAGTGCTTCCAATTTCATTACATTCTGCAGTTACCCTAAAACTACTGATGAAAAATCGGAAGATGACCTTGCCTATGGCTTCCACTCTATGACACAATTAAAAAAGGATTTCTATCAAATTGAAATAACAGATTGTCAATGCACTGGCTATTATTGAAAACTGTACAAGGCAGGATCTCAGACAAGTAATACAAACATTTCAGCTCCTGCTGCACCAGTTTTGAGGGGTGATTACCATTTGCCTGCAGTCAGAAGTCCAGCTAATTTGCTTTCCACTATCACCCTGTCCATCAGTCACATAAAAAATCTGCCTCCTGGGTTCAAATTTCTCCTGCTTGGTTTCTAAAAGGCTGAAACGAACAGAACCACTCAAGCTTCTTTCCTCCTTGTGTTACTCCCTTCATCTCAAAGCTATCTCAAGGGATAGGGGACAGTGCTTCTTAGAAATACAGCCCTTGAAATGGAGCTTCCCCTCTCACTCCTCAGCAATTCTGAGCATCCCTTATGCCTTATGTGGAGGAACTTGAAAAGGTCTTTTATATTTGGTTTTAGCAGATTCGTTGCTGTTTTTATTTTAAAGTATCATCCTGCAACTAGTTAAAAGATAATTGTCTTTTCCCCAAATGGAATATGAGCAGGATGTTTACCAGCTCTGATTAGTCACAGATTGATCTGTTTAGCCCAGAAGAGAAATGACAGTTTTTGACCACAAACTCTTCCCAGCTTAGAAGACTTGCCCAGCGTTCTTCTGGGAATTTATGCAATACTAAAAGGCACTGGAGATGACACACAGGTCACTTATTACCATCTGTCCTTCCACAGGGAAAGAAAAAAAATCCATCTTTAGGATTTTAACTCATCCTCTGTGCTAGTTGTAAAACAAAGTTACTACAATGCTACTGCCAAATGGCATCCACGCATTTAGTTTAGCCAGGCAAACAGACAAGAATTGTGAGGCACGGGAACAGAAAAGGAAGAATGACTGAAAAATACAGTACTGTGACTATGCTAGAATTTGACAGGTTTTCCAAAGCTAACGCTGCTTCCCACTGGAAGCAATATTTGGAACACAGGAGTGTTTTTGCAGCTGACTTGTTTATGAGACAAGCTGGAAGGGAAGCTGGATATGCAACCAGGCTGCCAGCATCACAGTCAGATACCTTGAGGACCTCTGGAGAAGGAAAGTATGCTCATTTATATACCTTTTTGTCTCTCACAACATTCAGAGCAGAGGTGTCTGTCTCTGCACGAAGCTGTAACACACACACTTCAATACTGGTCAGGGCAAAACATTCTTCCTATTTGACAGGAAGCGTAAGCTTTGAGAGAGGAGACAGATCAGGAGCTTTGGCCCATGATTTGCTATTATAAGCAGGCAAAAAGTGACATTACCTGTGTCATAGTTATCACTAGGGTGAGATGTTTCATCCGTTTCTTCACCGTTTGGTTCATTTTCCATATTCAGATTTTTCAGCTGTACTAACTCCAGAAATCTCAGAGCTGTTTCTGCCAACAGTGCTATGTTTTCTGCAAAGGAAAACATTTTGGTTAAGAATTGTTCTACTTTGCCAATTTACATCAGTCTGATGATCCTCCCGAAGACAGATTATAGCCACCAGTCACGATGGGCAAACAGGACTGAAATTATGCAGCATGCTCTGGTCAACCCACTGCTGCTGCAACCAAGTACATCAAATCACACAGTGCTTTTATCATGTAAAAACGTGAAAAAATCCTAATGATATTAGGTGTAACAAAGACTAATTTAATTCTTCCAGAACTAGCCCTAAATGCCACTTAGTCTCAGTTTAGCGACTAAAGAACTCGAGAGAATGTAAGAGAAGCAAATAGCCTGAATTAACCATCATTGCCACAGAGTAGGCTGCAACAAAATAACACCAAACCACCACAGGAGGATGTGCATCCTAGGGAATAACAGCTTGTTACTCTGGAATCCACATTTGGAACATTTGTCAGGGTATCTATCCAGACGGTTTGGCACCTTTCTGCACCGTTTGGAAGCTGCTGGAGCAACTCAGGCTGCGTTATTTGGGTCAGGCCACTGCTGGCACAGGAACAGTAACATCAAGGCAGAAATCCCACTTCAGCAGCCCTTCCGAGTGTCATCCAACACAACAGCACCGTGCCAGTGGAGCCTGTCCCCAGCCCACACCAACCCTCTTAGATAAATCACCATCCTGACCACTTCCAGAAGTGTGCTACAGCAACAGGAGTTAACTCTGTTAGACGACCTTTAAATGCACCAATGTATTGGAAATTGGAATTGATCACGGTGACCACGAGCCATTGGTTCTATTCAGTAAGTATGCAAAGTCTCTAAGAACTCGTTTTACCTGTTCACTTAGTAAACAAAACAAATCACCTGAGACACTTGCAGCTGAAAACTACATTTATAACCAAAAAACCCCCCAAAACTAAAACAACACACCTGAAAACTACATTTATAACCAAAAAACCCCCCAAAACTAAAACAACACACCCGAANACTTTGCCAATTTACATCAGTCTGATGATCCTCCCGAAGAGAGATTATAGCCACCAGTCACGATGGGCAAACAGGACTGAAATTATGCAGCATGCTCTGGTCAACCCACTGCTGCTGCAACCAAGTACATCAAATCACACAGTGCTTTTATCATGTAAAAACGTGAAAAAATCCTAATGATATTAGGTGTAACAAAGACTAATTTAATTCTTCCAGAACTAGCCCTAAATGCCACTTAGTCTCAGTTTAGCGACTAAAGAACTCGAGAGAATGTAAGAGAAGCAAATAGCCTGAATTAACCATCATTGCCACAGAGTAGGCTGCAACAAAATAACACCAAACCACCACAGGAGGATGTGCATCCTAGGGAATAACAGCTTGTTACTCTGGAATCCACATTTGGAACATTTGTCAGGGTATCTATCCAGACGGTTTGGCACCTTTCTGCACCGTTTGGAAGCTGCTGGAGCAACTCAGGCTGCGTTATTTGGGTCAGGCCACTGCTGGCACAGGAACAGTAACATCAAGGCAGAAATCCCACTTCAGCAGCCCTTCCGAGTGTCATCCAACACAACAGCACCGTGCCAGTGGAGCCTGTCCGCAGCCCACACCACCCTGACCACTTCCCGAAGTGTGCTACAGCAACAGGAGTTAACTCTGTTAGACGACCTTTAAATGCACCAATGTATTGGAAATTGGAATTGATCACGGTGACCACGAGCCATTGGTTCTATTCAGTAAGTATGCAAAGTCTCTAAGAACTCGTTTTACCTGTTCACTTAGTAAACAAAAAAAATCACCTGAGACACTTGCAGCTGAAAACTACATTTATACCCAAAAAACCCCCCAAAATTAAAACAACACACCTGAAAACTACATTTATAACTAAAACCCCCCCAAAACTAAAACAACACACCTGAAAACTACATTTATAACCAAAAATCCCCCCAAAACTAAAACAACACACCTGAAAATGCACTAGTCACAGCAAGTAAGGGTACGTAGTAAATAGCAAACATGGGCATGACTAAAAGGCTTCTTCCTGAACTGTGCAGAACTCGTGTATCTGAATAACATCTAAAGAAAACATCTGTTACAGCACGAGCCAGTCCATTACACAGCAAATAATCTAATTTCAGCCCTCATATATCAAATTTCATTTTGTGGGAAAACAGCTCTGCAGCCCAGCGACACACTGATGCTTTAAGTTAGTGTCATATTTATTCAGTTTATTTATTCAGTTCCACCAGGACATTTCAGCTAAGCAATCAGAGCTAATGAAATGCGAGTACAGGTGTCTTTACCTGCAGTCACTTCCGAGACTTCTGGCGAGTTTTACTGACAGAAACAGTTAAGAGAATACAGAAAAGCCCAAGATTTGGAGTTTTGACTGGATGTGCTCTTACCAGCATAAGCAAGTCTGACGATGGTGGCTTCATCCTGGGCCAAGTGTGCGATGCCTGGCAGAATGTACTCTGGGTAAATGTTAATGTCATTGCGTGGCACCTCTTTGACGAGAGCAAGAACTTTGGTGAGTGTCCTCACAGACTCTGCCCTCACCCGGGGCACAGAGTCGTTGCTGAAATGTAACAAATAAGGAGTAATACGATCCAGAAGAATCTCTACACTTAATCTCGGCGCTAAATGAAGAATCAGCTCCAAAGCAGCCAGTTTGGAATCACAGTATTTGAGAGTCTGTAAACAGGAAGTTATCACAGACACAAGAATAACCAGCCCATTCTCTTTTGTCTCTCCCTCGGCCTTCTCTGTGCGGTCGTGCCCACAGAGATTGTGAATGATGTTGTCCAGGTCTTTACGTATGACCAATATACGCTCATCTGCTGACACAAACGTTTCCTTGGCAAACTGGGCCATGTAAGGCTGAAGGAAAGTGTAAAATATTTCGGGAAATGCATTGTTGCGTTGCTGTTTCAAATAATCTTCAGCTGCTAAACGTTTATCTGGCTCTCGATGGATCATCTGCGTGACCTTGAGGAAGGAAGAAGCAGGAGGGAGCAGGAGAGAAAGATTAAAGGTTTGGACATTTGTAACACAAAAACATCACAACCCAAACCCGAACAATAAGCAATCTGTCACTGAAGTAGGTGAAATAAACTATAAACAGAACACACAGATGGTTCTAATTCTGCAGTCCATCCTTACCAATTCTCTGATGCTGCGGTCTTCAATTTTGTTTAGGACTTGATCAGGGGAAAAGAGGCCATTTCTGTAAGCCAAAAGCTGGGATAAATCAAACAAGGGTACACCTTCTGTGAAAAGCTCTGCTATTACACAACCTGGGGAACAAAATGAAAAAGAAGTCAAAGATGTCAGAGGATTATAAACAGACACTTTAACTTTGTTTTCTATATGCAGACAAGAACAAACCCTAAACAACTCTTGGCTTGATTACAGATAAGGCAAACAAGTTGCCAAATTAATTTGCAGAAAGGAGATAACATTTCAAGCTCCAAACCCCAGCTTTTATACTTGGCGCCTGAAATATGTCCCAAGTAATTTATTTCAAGCATGTAAACAGCAGAGGAGTTTGCAATTAGGAAACACGAGGCAGCGACTTCAGCCACCTGCCAGCTGGAAAATTCATCACTAGAAAAGGAACCCACATCACTGTCACGTGGAAGAAGAGTGCGGTAAGTCAGCGTGGATCGGGCAGTAGGTCAACATTAAGCAGCTCTTTTACAGGAGGTAAAGAAATAACTTCTGCTGCCACAGCTGATGCTGGGAGACAGCATTTATTCACTCACACATGACTGCCAAACACAGACTCCCGGTGCTGTGTGCATGACACAAGCCCCTCTTCAAAGAACTCGCTCCTGCAGTTTGCTCCCACTGGTGTGTTTTATCATGGGAATGTCCTGGAAGTCTGGCCATATGAACAGCTTGTAAAATGAAGTAACCATTCCTTTGAATTTTCAATCTCGTATTTTCAATCTCTTTAAAGGGGGGAAAAAACCCCAAAAAACAAGGGCTAAACTTATGCCTTTCAAACTGCTCAAGATGAGGCCGAGACTCAAGGCAGTCTCCACGGCTGAACACTAACAAGTGATTTGGGAGTGGGACTATGACAGGAGTCTGGTCCCACTTCCAGCTTGTGGGGAAAATGAAATGAGAAGGGGCTTCTAGAGCCAATATTGCCAAACTACCCTGAAAACTGTCTCAGTCCCCACACAACTGCAGCACTGACTGGTTCCTCCTCTCAGGCCCCACGAGGCACCTGCTTCTCTCTCATAAGAGGATGATGGTCTGCGCCTTGCAGAACCACCTCTTTCCCTGCAGCATAGCTGAGCTATAACAGAACAGTTTGTGATTTCCCTCCTCAGATAATCGTGACATACTTAAATTACATAGCCTGCTGTGTTGTATTTTTCTGTGAATGAAAAAAGTTTGGGTCTTTTGCTTAAAATAAGCAAGTTTTTTTAACATGATGATCTCCAAGCCTGCCGTAAAAAAGAAGAAAACACCCAAAAAACCCAATCAAGCTCTTCTGCACTGCAATACAGTCAGAAACAACACACTGGTCCCTCCTGATGGCTCCAAGTACCTGCAGAAAAGATATCCATTGCACGTTTTAACTCCCCTCTTGTTCGCTGATTGCTATTTGCCAAGTCTACCAAAGGAGTCGAAGGGTCCCGCATGTTTTCCAGCTCCGTGGCAAACATGCTGCCATCCACAAAGCGCTCGGGAGCGATGTAACACGTTCTCCTCCGGGATGTGTCGAAGAAATAATTGAAGTCAGCGGGATTGTCTTCAGGAAGGTAAGTTGGTTTAAAACTGGCAAAGTCAGTCAGAAGAACCCAGTTCCAGCTGGTCACCATGATGTTCTCTGTTTTAATATCCCCGTGGCGGACTCCAGATTTGTGCGCTTGGTCCACTGCGGTGAGGATCTGGAAAGCAATCCACCTCTTCTCGATGTTGTTCAGGAACGGCCGGGTACTAATTCGGTCATAGAGGTTGTCCCGTACGTACTGTCTGAAGAGCATGGCGGCCTTCTCGGACAGGGTGGCCTTCTGGAAGGGGAGGCAGTTCTGTGCCGAGTGCAACCTTATCTTCAGCTCCTCCAGCTCCTGCTTGTAGCTCGTCAGGGGCAAGGTCGGGTCCTGAATGGCGAACACCTTCACCACCACCAGCCCCTCCCGGTGCTTGGCCCGGGCCACCTTGAAGAAGCGGGTGCTGCCCAGGCTCTTGTCGTACTCGAAGTCGTGGATGTCCGAGAAGTAGCTGTCCACCGAGAGGATCTGCGAGGGGGCGATGCCGGCCAGCTGGTTCCCCATGGCGGCCCCTCCTCCGCGCCGGGGCTCTCCGGGTCAGCCCGCGGACAAACAGCGCGGATCTCCCGCAGCCCCGGGGCCGCCGCGCCGCCCGGGCCCGCGCT
>VYZT01060425.1:0-10929 GCA_013400735.1 Pomatostomus ruficeps | reverse complement strand
ACATTCTAATAACTGCTAAAAATTGGAATTTTCCCTTATCACCCTACGTGAGTTTGCTACTTTTATATTTCCACTTTCTCTGGAAACTCAGCACCATATTTATTTTCAAGGGTTAAAAACATGCTAAATTGCTTATTTAGAATGTAGAGTAACCATCACTATCTTTCTTGTATGAAATCAGTCAAGGATGTCAGAAAATTCCCCAGGGGAATTCCCTAGACACACAAATACAATAAGCAAAATCAAGTTGTTTTCTTGAGTAAAATTATATGCTGTTCTACAGAGGGTGCTGTTGTAGCTTTAACAATTTGCAGGAAATAATTGGACATTCCTTGCAGAAAAGGAGTAAACAAAAGACATGATGCTGTAGTTCTGGTACTAGGGTGATTCCTTCAAGAGAGTTCTGTGCTCCACGCCATTGAAATTTGATGTAAAATACCTTCACAGACCTTGGAGTAGTGACTAGAGGCCAGAACTCCTACAGTGAGCATTGTTTGCTGGAATGCACAGTTACATTACTACTCGGTTTACCTGATTTTTATAGTAACTCAATAGGAGGGGGATTCAGAGTTCTTGCATAAAGTCTAAATAATAAATGTGAGTTTGGACTCTATGAAGCCCAAATAATTGAATTTAGGAATCCCTCTTTTCATGTCTATTATTTACCTATGGTACACAGCACACAAACACAGAGTACACAATCCTATAATATAATAGATATAACAAGACATCACTCTTTCAGCAGTTCCAGGTCTTTTTCCCATATTCAGTTTAATGAAGTGAAACAAACTGAGGCAAAAAAACCTGCATTAAAATAAAGCAACAGTCAAGTACATTTCAGTGTAGTTTTGATAAGTCCAACAACTATTCATATATTTTAAAACTCGAGTTTTCGTAGGAAAATGTATTTAATAAATTGGCATGAGTTTCCTTTAAAAGTTGTAAACTTGACACTAACCTCAAATATTAGAAATGTTACTTCCTTAAGGGGATTTAGAACTGTGTTAGATGATGTTGTAGATCTATCTGCTTATTTAAATCAAATGTAGCATAGGATGAAGAGTGAAACACCAATGAAGGAATATTTCAAGAGAATTTGGAAAATTCTGATGCAAATGAAAACAGACTGCTCAAAGTGACTCATTAAAAGGTCTCAGTAGAGGCATCCCATGAGACATGCCATGAGGCATGGGCTTAGGATTACAATTCTGTTGGTTATGATGCTAGTCTTATAGTTGGCTTAAAACATACCACTGACAGCTCTGTTTTTAGACATTTTCATTTATCTTTGGTAATACTTTTAATAAGTGAACAGTTTCTACAATAATATTTTTAGAATTACTTCTTATTTTGCCTCCTTTGACAAAGCCTGAAGTTACACACACAAATGATCAAAGATGTGATCCTAGGTTAAATCACTTTCTTTTTTTTTCTTTCTCTACTACTTTTATAGAAAAAAAAAAATCGATCAATCAAAACTCTACATTCCCTATTTCTTATTTAATCCAGTCTATAATTATTTTTGTCCTTCTTTTATCATGAAAAGTGATACAACACACATGGGTAATAATTATATTTGATTTTAAAATAAGAAAGTTTTGAATTACATACAAAAATTAATTTTTGTCAAAGCTCTCCAGTGTAGTTAACATAGGAATTAAAGCTTCTTTTAAAAATATAATAATGACTTGAATGAATCAAGAATGTAATGCAAAACAGAAGAATATATATATGATATGTCTGAAATATGGGGTTTCCTCTCTTTTTCAATATAGCCATCTGTTGGCATTGTTTTAGTTAAATATATCCTGAATTTGAAAGAAAGATTCTACTGCTTGTACTGTTTTCCAATTGCAAGGAATTTCATTAATATATGGTCTTATTTAAATGAGAGTATTATCCAGTATATACATTAGTTGTCCATGACTATAGGTGGTCAAAGATTTGGGTCTTGGGTATAGGATAAAAATTCAAACTGCAATCGTGTGTACACATCTATTGATCCTGTCAGACTTGGAATTTACTAGGGTTAATATGGTGTAAGTAATAGGAAGAGATCTCACTTTTTCATGTCCTGTGCAAGGACAGGTTAATTGAATGTTTCAGAGGTTCTGCACTTGAGACTGAATGGCCAAACAAGATGAAGACTGTGATAAACAGCAGTTGAAGTGAGAACTAAGCTTCCATTAAAAAAAACAAAAAACCAAACAAACAAAAAACAAAAACAACAAAAAACCCAAAATTATAAAAACCCAAGAAAGCTAAACACTAAACAACATAAAATCAAAACCACACAAACAGACACAATGAAATCCATATAAGCTGTTCAATTTAGTGCATTACAAATCCTTTGGTATAGACTGAAAAAAATACAGCCTTCCAGAGAGTTTCCTGGGGTACAGAATTTATACTTATTGTTAGAGATCGAGTTTGAAAAAACTATTACTTTAGCTTGCAGACATAGAATTAGGTGCTGATATTTACTTTAAAAATAAGTTGCACCTTAGTCAAGTTTATTTTACTGATTTCAAGGGTCTGAAATTGAATCCAAAGATTCAATATGCACAATAACGTTAGTCAGCTAATATTTGCTTTGCAATCAAGGTTAAGACATTTTAAGAGTCAATTCTATAGTAAGAGAAATTGAACTACATTTTAAATGTGCCTACTTATACATTTTGTGGTGATATAGAAATGGACTCTAATTAAAACTGTATACAAAGTGTTCAGGCAATTTGAGGATATTTTTATCTCCACAGTTGCCTTCCATCCCCAACCATTCTGTGATTTTATGATCTAATTTCTCAGAATAAAGTGATACAAAGGAAAATGTAAAACAAACTCACCAGATATAGCTTTGAATGTAGAGTATAGATGCCAACATAGGCAAGTCAGGTTTTCATCAATAAAAATGACATTATTTTAATCCATACCACAATATCAATTTTCATCTCTCAATAAATGCTGCACCACAATTAATTTTAAATCTTTACAGGTTGGCACCATAACATTCAAAAATGTTTTTCTGCTCCTATAACAGCTTACGTGTTGCTTTGACAGGTGTTTGAAAGAACAGAATTTGACTTCGTTGTCATTCTTGACTGGTTAACATTTGTTATGATTGAATGTAAGAAGAAAGTGTAAATTGATGTCATTATCCACATTTTATTTATAGTGGTAATGAAAATAGTCTAATGTAGAGTTAAAAAGATAATACTTGGTATATGGCACATTAATAATCATTAGGATCAATGAGAGGAACCTATATTATCATGTTTTATAATTAACTGATAAACCTAACTATTGCTTTTCTTTTTGTTTTCTTTTCTTTTAGTTTAAGAAATTCAAAGGAGAGGCTGTAGCCCAGTTTGGATAAGCTCATTGCATCTAGATGTGATCAGCTGGCTAAAACCCACTCAGTCTCCTGGATGTGGGAAGTTAGCGCAGTGGCATTTGGACAAAAAAATATTTCAGAAAGATTAATTTGTTTAGCATTCCCTTTAGATAGAAGGTCATGACTCTCTCTTCATCATTCAGCTCTTTCTGGATTTTCTATGCGATGATTATCACTCTTCATTAATTATATAACAAATTAAAGAGTGAAATTATATATTTTAAATTCTCCTCTGGGAAACAAAACTAGGAATTATGATATTTAGTAGAATTAAACTCATAGTTTAAATATAACCAGTTTAATAATTTATAGCATTTAGTACTAAATCAGTACCGTAGAGATCCTACATACTTAGAAAAAAAAGGAAAAGTCTATTCAATGAATATTGCTCTTCTTAAAGTAATTATTTAAATCAACCATTTTCAACAACTGTATGCATTCCATACTCATTCACTGATTAATTTTGACTGGGTATGATTATTGTGGCTGGTTTCTTTCATCTAGAAGAGCAAAAAAGAAGTGAAAGAACAAAGGAAGGAACTGATATAGTGTTGCAAACTCAGATGTTATCTATCTCAAACATCACTGCATGGCATATATCATAGAAATAACAGCCCTTTCAGAAAAATGTAAGTTTTAGAATTCTGTCTATGAAATAATATACCATTTTTATGGGTGCTCTGTATAGAGAATCTTTTTCCTGCACAGTAAGTTCCCCACTTACTGCACATACTGGCTATCCTGAAGTCATTCTATGTGTTCTGACATAGCCAAGAGACATCTGGGAAAAGTAGTGGTGAATGAAAGGTATTGTTACAGACAGAGAAATATTTTTTATCACTGCTTTATCCCAAATGTTCCTTGAATAGAGTGCACTCTGTAAAATTGAACATCAACAGCTACAGAGGCAACATATAGATTACGAGCCATTAGCTGAGTGCATCTGAACCTAATCAGAACAAATTAGAACACAGCTAATACATGCAACTTGTTCTTGTAGCTGTATCTATGTTAACAAACTGCACATGATCAAGATGTGGGCTCGGGCACTGACAGGCTACAGTACAAGAAGTGAATTTGGTGCCTTTCCTCCTTGCACACCTTCAGTCCATGACAGAGAGCAATCCCTGAGGCAATGTTCTAACAGAGCTTTGGGAACTGCAGGGCTGAAGAATCATGCTGAAGATCCATAATAAACAGTGTTTTCTACTCCATGCATGGAGAGACAAAGATCTAATTATATGTAGGAGAACCACCCTAAACCACTTTCTGTCAATAAACTTTCCTGAACTCCTGAGACGGTGAAAGTTATGGACAGAAAGTTTCAAAAGGAAGATCTCACAACACAAAGAAAATATATGTGGTTGGTTTTTCTTAAAGACACAAGAACTTGGCTTATGTATTTTTTGTTGTATTTTTTTGTGTTTTAATACAAAATCTTCTTCATTTAAATATGAAGTTTAGGAAATCAGCCCTAAAGCACCAATAAAAAAAAAAGAATTCTTCTTTAGCATAAGAGGAGATGGAAAAATGGTCAAAATAAAATAAGGTTTAATATTTTGCTAAGAAAAGAAAACTCTGGAGAAATAATAATGACTTCTTAGACATATCTTAGACAATGAGATTGCCTTGAGCTCTACTTAAATTATGACCTGATTTTGAAGGAAACTGCAAGATTGCAAATGTGTTCTGAATTGTAAAGAGATTCACTGATTCCCACAGGCGGGCTACTGTTCAGCAATTCATAGGAAAGCAGGGCTCCCTCATGCCTAAGGGTGACTTTGGAAGACAAGCACCATCATTCTGAACATCCCCTGTTCCTTCTTCTTCCCTCACCTCTATATAGTGAGCGTGACACCATTTGACATGGAATATCCCTTGGGTCATTTGGGATCAGCTGTCTTGCCTGTGTCCCTCCCAGCTTCTTGTGCACTCCCCTTCTCCTGGCTGGCAAGGTAGTACGAGAAGCAGACAAGGCCTTGCTGGGGTGCAAGCAGTGTTCAGCAACAAGAATAACTCTGTATTATTCATGCTGTTTCCAGCACATATCCCAAATATTGCCCCATACTTCCTACTATGAAGAAAATTAACTCTATCCCCAAAATCAGTACAGGAACACTCATAGGTAGGTACAATTCCTAATTAGCTTAATGACACTTTGAAAAAATTATAAGCAATCTTTTAAATGCAAATATCAATGTGAATTTCAGCTATTTATTAATTTTATCCTTTTGTTTTTTGTACACAGCTCAGTCTAATTCCATCCATTAGATAAACAAATCATAATGCAGGTTTCCAATCATCTTGAAATCAAAACATGGGATCTGATTTTTCAGTATTAAAGGTAAGTGGATTTGTGATGAGAGTCTGAAGATTTAATTTTTATTGTTAATTTGTATTGATTATTCAGAGAGGAGATATACCAGTATATTTCCTTGTTTAGGAAACTTAAAAATGGAGAAGTTACCCAGAAAGATGCCAAAAAGTACATAGTTCTTTTTATTTGATCTCTGCATATTATTACCTTCAAACTGGTTTGGGATTAAATTCCAGAATGGATGCATGATTTTTCTCAGAAGTGCTTTCTGTAAAACTGATTTACGACAATAAGAAAGCTGTGGGGGGAAAAAAGTAATTTAGACTATATGAAGCTCTTAAGGTACAAAACTATTCATTGGAGCTATATTGGAATTCGTAATTATTGCCATGGAAGACTAATACAACCATCAAGCAAAAAAAAAGATGAAACAAACCAGAATGTAGTGACAATATGGCTATCGGTGATAAAAGTCATAAGGCCATTTCTCTCAGTTATGTTGGATTTTGTGCATATAAGAAACAATAATCAATCCATGATGACCTTCTCCAGGCTACGCAGTAATTGAGAGAAGGGGACAGGATAGTCATACTACATTCTTTCATGTAGGATTTCTAGATGGAGAATTTTTGGGCAAGAGAAGTGCCCCTGGGACACAAGCCTCAACATGCTGATATACATTGTGCTTCTGAAGTCCCCTTATCTCAGTTATGGTTTATTTCTTTAATGCCAACAGCTAACTTGGACTCAGAATTAAAAGATATTATGAGAAATTTATGTTTTTGCAATTAGTTTTGTGCCCTTAAAGAAAAGGAATGAAAACAGTAGTGAAACCCCAAATATCACATTTTCTCTAAATTACACATTGAAGACAGTTCAGCTGATAATACATGGTTATACTTGCTTGATAAAAAAGTTGATCCTATTCCTCCAAAATCAATCATGAAATTAATTTCAAGTATCAGTAGTAAATCTCAAATGTCATGTAATGGGTAGCTCAGTAGGTATTGATGCAATAGTTCAGTTGTGCACAGATGATAACAACTTAATAGAGGAAAATGATTTTTTGAAACATTAAAATCCTTTCTTGAAAGTATTTTTGTAAGTGTACAATCAGTTGGCAACAACAAGCCATATGGTTTCCTTGCTGAATGAGTTTTATTCATGTAGACTTCTAGTAAGTCAGAATAACCAACATTAACATACCTGATATAATAAGAAAAGATGTATAATATGGCCTGAGAATAAAAAGCAGAGCTGTAACATTTTGACATGATTTATTCTCCAAAGCCACGCAGAGAATGCTTGCTTAAAAACATTACTTTTTCATAACTAGGTTACATTGTAAACTGTATTAGGCATAAACTTAAATGCTTATGGGTATCACTGTATCAAAGGATAAAAGTCGGTGTCATATTTTAGGACACAGTAGTATAGATTTTTCCTAGTATCTAAACAGCTAATCAAGTACACAACTCTTATTTTTTTCTTTACTTTGCCTTCTTTCTTTTCCCCCTCCTTTGCCTTTACTAGTGTTATTATTAATAATAGTTATAATAACTACCATTATTTCATTGTGTTAATATATTTCCTTTTACTAATGCATAAATCACTCATATTATCTAAAGAATATTATAAAAGTAAACATAAAGGTATCAATAATTAGGTTTGGTGTGTAAGATAAAATATGAAGTTTTAAGAATAGAGTTGAAAAGCTACAGACAGTCTCATATTATTTTATGCTGAGAATCCATGGTACTAATGATCTTGTCTTATTTGTTTCTCTATGCAACTGTCCACGAGTTTGACTAATTTAAAATTTCCTTTGATTTTATTTATTTCTCACAAGGCTATCAGAAAATTGTCTTTTTTACAAAAAACATTAAATAATGAAAATATTATTTTTATTTTCTAATGTGGAATTCAACCTCACAAATTTGCATTTTTACAGAACATAAAGATTTTTTTGCTACACTGCAACTTCAGTGAAACATATTTGAAATAGCAATTATAAATGTGCCAACATGTATTTGACTTTTTCTTAAAGAAATTACATTTCTCAGACTGAGGTTTTTTAACAAATATAACTCAAGCAATGAAGAAGGGATGTGCCGCGGTGTGGTCAGTAGGGATACTGGGCATCCATCCACAGTTTCAGGGGCTGGCAGGCTGCTCCGGGGGCACGGGAGGGCTGGCAAAGTTCCAGTAGGGGTTCACCTAGTCCACCGATGGTACAGGTGTGCCAAAGAAGGAGAGATGAAGCAGAGGGGCATTCCCAGATGGTTTATTCGGCACTGGGATTGTGCTGGGAGAAGCACTGGCACAGCATGTTACAGTTACATAAATACCGACATGTGGGGGCAAGGGGAGGGTACAACTTTTAATAGGGGAGAAGTGCTAGGTTTGGATTTGATGGGCTTTGTATAGGATTACGCAATACAGAACTTTCCAAGGGGGGGAAAACTGATACCGAGGGGGGAAGGGGGCAGCAGCTCCTGGCCATGAGAAAAACAGAAATCTGGCCAACAGCACACCGCAACAGGGATGCCTCCAGGATTTTTTTTTCTTACTTTATGTGCTGTTAAAAAATCCAAAATAACATTTGTTTTATTGTTAAGATCCAAATCATTCTGTGTGTAAGTGGGGTTTGAACCATGATGACATGCCAAATCTTTCTTGCAGATAGGAGGAATTTTACAATCCTTCCGAAAGAGACTTGAAATATTTTAGTCAATGTCAGTAGCTTAAAAATAGAAGAGGGCATCAGTCTTTAAGGGGCCTTTGACATACTATGCTGCTTGTGTGTTCAAATCAGATGGAGAGTTTGCAGGGAATCCTCACAGTCCTGTGGGAAAGACTGGAAAAGGAGCAAGCTTTCATCAAATTTTACCAAAAAAATCCAGTGGGACACAAAAAGCTTAAACTAATATGTTAACCACATAAAATGAAGAAAAAAGAGAAAAAAAGAAAAGCTATGTATCTGGAACCTCTTAAACTTTGCACTCATTATGCTGCTTAAAGATGAAATAATTTGACCAGTCAGCATTACAGAAACCACAAGAAACTCTGTCATCCAAACCTCTAAATATCTGGAGCTGATTTTATTTTTCTGGAAATTTTATTTTCATTTTCTATTTCTATTTTCATTTTCTATCCCCAGTCCAGGAATTGCTTTACATAAATCCATATTTATTTGACCTGGAGAGCATATTTTACGTGTATGAATTATTTTTAAGTCTCCAAATTATGAATTGTTTTAGAAAAAAATCTCATAGCAAAGCCGTAAATCACCATTGGAATGAAAAGATGTTTGAAATACCATATTTCCTATTTTAAAGAGTTGAAAATAGGAATACTTTATCTATGTCAACTTCCGTGAAACAAAATTGTGTTTTATCTAATCCACATATTATGGTCTAAACCCAAAGCTGAGTCACAGTGTCTTTCTATGAAATCAATTTCAAATTCAGACGCCTCAGTTTAATTGTCTGCTGTAAATGAGGATCAAGTAGGAAAACATGGGACAACTCAAACATTACTAGATGGCAAATTATATACAAATGCAGAGAGCCCAGTGTTGCCTGAAAAAAGTGTACAGCTCACCAAACATGCACATGCATTTTAGGATGAGCTGAAAATGTCTCTCAAACCCTGTGACTGCACTGCACAGACCAAATAGAATGAGTATGAAGATATCTAACTAATAGAGAGATGTTATAGACATCCTGAATGTCTTAACCTGGGGCTGAATTGTTCCCCGGATATTATTGACTATGTACATTGGAGTGTATAAATACAAAGCATAACATAGTGCTATCCATGATTGTCCTCAATGTGTTTCTACATAGAACAATTGTTTGCAACAACGAATTAAAAAAAACGAGCATCCAAAAATGCACATAAAATGTTTCTGTTAAATCTTCAACTACACTTAAACCAATACAACTTGCTAATCTAAAATCTCTCTATATTGGCAAATGGACCATAAACTAATTCCTCTTTCCACTGAGAAAACAATTAAAGATATTTTGGAAAATACATATTCTTTTCAGCATACAAAAGTGCCTCAAAACATGAAAACTAGAAATTCATGGATAGTGAATTTGTGTTTGAATTGGCCATTATTTCTTGAATATTTTCAAGTCATAAAAGCAATTGTATAAATGATATTTGAAAATTATCTTAAAAGAGTATAACTGTGCAATCGGTTTGAAACTTTGCAAGGCAGTACTATTTGCATATGATAATATGAACACAAGTTTTGAAAATACTCAGATAAGCCTACAAATTAATGTGATTATACCTGGTATGTGTTTTTTGGTAACTTTCCATTTCACATGCTACTTATCATAATCAAAATGTTTTTTTGATAGCTGTTTTTTGAAGCTTTCTACAAAAAAAATTCGTATTCAATATTGCATTTCTTACTTAGAAACATAAGTATCAACTGAGACATGTTCTTACAAAATAGTAATCTCTGTAGCCCTGAAGCTGCCAAAAGGCTGGTAAGAAGGAAGAAAAGGACTTTTGTGGTGGATATGAATGGGGGAAAATTAGTTGAAATGTCCGTGGTAAAGGAAGTTAAAAAAAAAAAAAAAAAGAGGGAGAAAGAAAATATTAATTCTTTTAAAGTAAATCTGTTTAAAGGAAAGAAGAAAGAAGATAACAAAAATTGTTAAGGTATAAATTCTTCATGCAATGTGTAAGCACATGGTATGATACCCACTCTGTCATGTATGTGATATTGATAACCCCCAGAAAAGAGTTCTCTGAAGGTGTTTCATAAGGTACTTACTTTATAAAATTTATTATTACAGATAAAATAAATATATTTTTAAAGGGAGAGTAATAAAATTTGAAAAAATATCTAGAACACCTAGTGATTATTAGAGAAGCTGATAATTTTATTTTCTATACAGGAATGTTTGGTATTGGTTTATGACTAAGACATCTGAATACAAAATATATAACACTTTTTGGGGTTTGGAAAAATGCTCGGAATTCTGCGGTGCACTCTCTATCTAGCACCTTGGGTCAGATAAGTGTCTCACGGCTTGGAGGAGCAGCGCTATCTCTTTGTTTATCTATTTACCTAGGCATTGCTTTCGCAGTGTGAGGCAGAGCAGCCGATGTTAAATAAAGCCGGTAGAAGCAAAGAAGAGAGAATGGACTCCTGATAGCAGTACCCACTTTTACTGTTGTGGCAGTGGATCAGGCA
>VYZT01060418.1:13606-27656 GCA_013400735.1 Pomatostomus ruficeps | reverse complement strand
AAGCCAGTCACAAGAGTATTGCATTTTCTGCTGCTTCTGGTCCCCAAGGTCTGGCAAGCAGGAAGGCTCGGGTTGCTACAAAGCCCTGGTCTGTGTTTGACAGCTTGGTTCTGGCTGAGAGCTGGAAAGGGTTTTGGCAGCCTTTCTGAAAGGAATTTGAATCCCACTGAGGGCTTAATGGTAGATGCAGTGTGATCCGGTTCTGCAGAAAGTTTCTTTCCTTGTGTAACCAATTACATTTTCTTCCTGCTCCACAGTCTGTATTGTTTGATCACAGTTAGATGGGTGATGGGGGCTTGAGTGGGCGAGGGGAGCTTGGGTGAAATGGAGCTCAGTAAGTATTATCATCACACAGATCCTCTGTCACTTACAGGGAGAGGGTCATCATTTTTTTTTTTTTTATTCTGATGGCAGAAGTTTTACCTCAGAGATCCACAAAGTACAATAAGTGCCCGTGAGGTTGTGACATCCTAGCCTGGGGCAGGCGGGAAATCAACTTATCAGGAAAAAGAGTTAAAAAGAAGAGAAGCTTTTAACTTATCAGTGCTTGGAACTTCCTGTGAAAGGCTTGGTGGAGATGAGGCAGATGATGCTCTTCCTCTATCAGCCGTCATATGCACGGCAAATTCTCCTTGCAGGTCTCCTTCGAAGTGGAGAATTTATTTGCTGTTGCCTAAAATTCTTTCAGAACTCCCTAAATGGAGATAAACAAATCTCCAGGAGCAAAGATAGGGGGTCAGAAGAGACATGTGAGGTTGCAGAGGTGGTCAGGTGAATAAGGAAAGGAAACCTGAAGGTACTTTTTGAAGCCTAATTTCTGTTTAGTATTATTCCTCTGGTTATTTAGTCTCACTTGCTGGCTGTTGGGATTTTGTATGCATTCTTATCCATTCGTTTCTGTTTTCCCATACCTGATACAGACAGTGATGCACAGTGTGAGGTGGCTGTGAATCACTGGGAGCCTCTGTCAGATCACTCCCTTGTTTTTCAGCATTTGCTGTAGAGTTTAATGTTGGAATTGTGTATTGGCTTAGAAATGCTCCTGTCTTCAAAGAGTGAAAGGTGTCAGCTTCCCTCACAAGAAGAAAAACTGCATGACCAAGACCTTCTGGGAGCAGCTGCAAGTTTCTTAATTTTGGAGATACCAGGTCTGACCTTGGTTTTGCCATTTTTGGATCTGGATGTCTGCCACAGGAGGCTTCTTCCACAGCACTGAAGAAGCTGGGGAGCAGCAAGTGCTGGCTGTTGTAGTTTCCTTGTGAGGGACAAACTAATCCCTGTGCTTGCAGTATGTACTGCAAAAATGGGATTAAATTATAAAAGAAAAAACCCAACAACCCAATACAACCTTTATGCCAGATCCTTTATAGATGTGTGTAATGCAAAATTCACCATCTCTGGTTAAATTACATGATGAAATAGTTGGGTCAAAAAATGAGGTATCTGTATACCAGCCATCCTGGATTATACTGGATGAAGCAGTAATTCCCACTGTTTTTGTGACTTTAAAGCATTATTCTGAGTACTTAAGGAAGGGAAGCATTTTTTATTCTAGTAGTAATAACCTTAATTACCTCATAGTTACAAGAAGTGACCTGTTTTGTTTCTGTAGCTGCTTGCCATAGAGGAGGAGGTCATTTGCCATGACACTTTGATAAAATCTCTGGAATTAAAAACTTTGAGTACACAGGTCATCAGGCATACATTAGGTTTTGGAAAATGCTCATAAAACTAAATGAGGCATGTGGAGATGAGTGCAGCAGCCTTTATTGCTACGATTAGGTATCCAATTATGTTGCTTCATTTGACTCTCTGATTTCATGTAGCCTCTGCTCATGGCATCACCTCCACTCACTGCATCTATTTTGTGTAATGTTGAGGAAATTGTGACAGGGGCTTAAGATAGACCTCTGCGGCAAGCAGAATACAGATGCTTTAAAACATTCAAATGTAAAAATCCTCTTCTTGTTGGCAGGGTTATTCTTGGGTAAAAGGTCTTGCTGAAAAGGGGAGAATCCAAAGGGAGCTCTAAAGGGTAAAAGAACAGATGACAATGGTATTGCAAGAGAAACCCAAGAGGTAGTTGAGGTTTTTCTCTGCTGAAAGGTTTTTATTAAGCACCTGGAAGGCATAAAACACATCTCAGAAGTACTCTGAGTCGGTTGGATAGCCTTGAAAACAGCTTGTATGTGGGAGAAGAATGGACAGTTACTAGAATGGCTTTTATGTATGGGATAGCGGAAAGAGGTTCCTATTTATGCTTGATCCAAAGGGAATATGCTGAGTGGCAGATTGGGCTCTTTGACTCTAAAGGTAAAAGTCTTACTTTTACTATTAAGTTCAAATGGCTCAAGAACTCCTTCTAGTATTTGGAAGTAAATGCCACTGTTTGAGATGGAGGTTTATCTGTCAGTTATGCCTCAGGACGCATCCAAAAGAATGGGACAGAAATTACTTTGGACTGCTGTATTTTCTCTTAATACTTAGTCTGTTGCTAAAACTATGTCTCACTTGAATCACCTGTTGGAATTTGAAGGCTTTAATTGGGAGATCCTCAGGCTTTCCTTACCTGTAGTTCCTGTGAAATGCGTGCTGAGGTATGGCAAGCACTGCTGTGACTTTGAGTGCTCAGCTTCCCAGTACTCCAGGGGTAACCAAGCTTACCATAAAAATGTGATGAAACTAATTGGGATCAGCAATCCACAAATAGGAATGGGATTGCACCCTATCTTTTCTGATGAGATGCGTCTCGTCTTTTGGCTTTACTCTGCTGGTTTAAATTTGCACCATGCAAGGGACACAGTAAAACAAGATTTACAGTTCTGCAAAATAATGTATCATGCATTAAAAATGAAGAGCAGCAAGAACTGCTAGTGAGACTTGGAAAGCAAACAGCCCACTAGAAAAAAGTATCTGAGCTGTAGCCATCTGAACTTTTATTTCAGTTTCTTCTAGTCAGGACCAGAGTGGAAGGGAAGCAGTAGATAACCAAGTCTAAGTGATCCATATTTTGGTGAGGCACTGAACAGTTCTTAACCATTTTTTCCCTGGATGCCTAACTAGACTAAGTGCAGAGATGTGCCTTAATACATAGTTAAAAGAAGTCCAGATACTTACTAATATCACCAATAAAATAAAACTTCAAAAAGCAAAATGAAAGAAAGCAACAAGCAGCCTCAATAAATGCATTTTCAGTGCTAGGGTAATAAGAATGCTTCATAACATTAACAGAAAGGTGGCGTGTTTCCTAGAAGTATTTAGATGAAATAAATATTGTGCACTGCAGATGCCAATCAGTAATATTAATACATCATGATATATTAGTCAAACCCACACTGACAGGGTGAACTATTCAGAGGTAGGAAATGATAACTTCTCTGGAAACATTTGTTGCAGTAGTAAGATGCTGGTTGCTATCAGCCTCTGATGCAGCCCACTTGCATCTGTCCTTGAAGGAATTGGTGATGGATATTTCAGGATCACACTTAAATTATTGCAGAACATAGATATTGCCAGCAGTGTCCTGCAAGAAAATAATCTGTGGATTTACCAAAGGACTGAGGTTTTCCTGGTATACAATGTGTTGGTGATAGGAGGTCCAGATTTTTTGCAAGTATCATATATTCAAGGCACCCAATCCATGAAAATTGCTATCATGATGATGCAGTATTGCTAGAAAGGATACTTGCACCTGGAAGGATGTCTGAGAAAAGGTGAGATTTCCACGATCTGGGAAATGGTACGCTCCATGTGTAAGGCATTGTGTGAGTCCTGATAGTATCAGTCTTCACACAGTGACTTTATTGGATGAATTCAAGATATTTTAGTGCTCCTTTTTGACGCACTCTTCAAAATAATCCTTCGTTAATACAGAACAGAGTAATTTGTTTTCATCACCCTTGCTTATTTTGCTGACCCAGAAAAGCTATTTGTGAGTTTTTTACTGCCTTATCCAAGTCTTCAAGACTAAAATTTCAAATTTGTCCCTGGTGACCAAGCCTGTTGTCTTGTGCAGGAGAGTGTTTTGTGGGCAAATTGTGTAACAATTGTCTTTAGTTTTTGCTCTCTCGTTTTTTTGTTGTGGTTCTGTTCATCTTATGTTTGTTGCCCTTTGTACCTTAAATGGTGTAGTTCATGCAGTGGGGCATGTGTTAAACATAGGTTTTGTTAGATCCCCCCTTCTCACGTGCCACCAGGGTAATATCCAATGCAATGGTTGTGTTGGTTTTCTCAACTGAAAAAATATAGACCTTTCCTAGTGCAAGTTCTTTGAGACACTGACTTCCTACCCCTCTGTGCCTCGTTCTTTACTGATCTAATGCAGCAGTGACTGACTCAGAGGGTGATGTCTAGCTGCAGATGTCAGTGGAAGTCATTGCTGTGATAGATTTGGACTTGAGTGTTTTTAAAGAGACGCAAATTGTGCAATAACTGTACCTGTACACTTGCTATAAAGGCTTTTTGTTACAAGAAGGAGAACACTGTTGCCTGAGGAGGATGTGCTCTGTGGTGTTTTCATATTTCTCCTCAGAGATCAGCCCTGACAGGTGAATGAGTGTCCTCTGCACAGGGTGTGCAGACAGCTTGTTAGAAATCATGGGAATTGCAAAGTACAGGCACAGTGGCACATAATTTCATTGTTTAGGGTTTTCTGAATGCTTTACCTGCTGGCTTAACTGTTAAATTCATCACATTTGATGCAGTTATCCCTGCATATTATGCCAGGTTCACTGTAGGCTGCTGTTTTTCCCTTGTAAATTTGCTGCTGCTTTATGGGGTGGCTGTTTCTGTTTTTCCATCCAGCCTATTGAGAGGTCATGTAAACTGGAGCTCCTGTTTACTGTTGATGAGGAGCATTCACTTTTTAGTGACTTGAGAAGATTGCTTGGCCAGTGGTGAACTCCTCTGAGCTCTTAGGGCTTGTTTTTTTTGCTCTACTGCTTTTTTTCCTCCTACTTTTCTACTGCAACTGCTGCTGCATTGCTTGTGAAAGAGGAATTGCTTGGAGTTTGCATCTTCAAGTAGAAGGTGAGACTATGCATTTAAACATCAGTTAGCAGGAACATAACTCTAATATCAAGTTCTGCTTGCATTCTTATATATATACATTTTAAGTGTATCGCCAAAATTAAACCCTGACACTCAGTATTTTTGGGTTTACTGATTTTATCTTGGCTGCTCCAGCTGCTAAATAGATAGCTGAGGAGTTTTCTGTAATGTATTGCATAATATAAGTGGAGATGTCAATTATTAAGAGGTAGAAGTCTTGTTTTGCAGTGTCAGTGTTCCCAAGAGGCACAGACTAAAACCTCTTTATTTCCATGTGAATTTCAGCTTCTAGGAAGATCCCATTATTTGGGTTTTTTAAACTTACTTTAAAAAACCCCAACATTATTTTTGCATGGCACCAAGTACTCTGCAAAATACCCATTGTCAAATTCTGAAGAAAACATATGTTTGTTTGTATTTGTGTATTTGGGGATTCTACTCTCTGTATAGAAAGGAACAGAAGTAAGACTTTCAGTTCTAAACTGTCCTGTGCAAACAGGATCCAGAATTTGGATCCTGGTTTGAGCTTTGACCTATAAAAAAGATTCATTGCTGGAATGACTACATTAGGAAGGGGATTTTTATTTTTTCCTACAAGGGATGGCAGCAGATAAGGATACACGTTTGTGTTCTGTGCTTCTGACCAAAGACACAAGGTCAGTTACCTTCCGCCTGCCCTGTGAGTACAAATGAAATTTACTTTATAGCTGGGAAAGAATAGTATGTTTATGCTAGTAAGGGCTAATTCCAAAGTAATCTTGGAGCAAAACTGGAAGATGTTTAGGAAATCAAAGCCAAGTGGTGTAATCTAATCTGAGATCCTGGCAACAGCCTTGTGAAAGAGTCAAGTCTTGGAGTCAGTGAGGGCTTTAACAAAACCATTAATTTTAAAGCGTTTGTGTTGATGTTCCTGATATTGGTTGTCTTGTTCCTACATTTCTGCGTTGATCTCTTGCACCATAAATCATCACTTTATCTATTGAAGCTCTATTCTGTGCCTTCTAATGCTTTCTTAGTTCTAAGGAATTAGTATAATTTGAAGCATATATGACATGGGTGAGTGTCTTTTCCTCAGCCAGGACACAGTGGAATCAGCTTCCTTCTGTGTGTCCAGAATAACCTTGTTTTGTTTTTCATAATAATTTTAGTACAACTCTAGACTCAACAATCTGAACTTGAAGGAAGTAGACTAGATAAAATTGTTTGGACTCTTATAAGAGGAGGAGAAATTCTCTGCTGAATACTGACATCCAACCTAAACATGAGATTATTCTGAGCACTTGCACAGAAAGGAAGAGGGAAGTGATGAAAAGCTTTTTTTAAAAAAATTGAGTATTATCACAATTTCATGTGATTTGATGCATGACACATCTATCTTACTAGTCCTACATTAGTCCCAGTTATTTAGACTGGAAAACAGAGCATGTAGCTAGGAATTATGGAATTGAGTGCAACTACTGTTGTACATGAGGTTCAGTTGCCAAGCACAGGGATGGAGCAAGTTACAAGGTAGGGAAAGCAGAAAAATCACCAAGCTCGTAAGGAATATTTTGCTGCAACTGGAGGAAGTGGATATGTAAATGGCAGGATGCCCATGGGTTATTTGAGATAAAATGATTCCCACCTGGACAGCTAGATTTCTGATTCATTTGAAGACACAGAAATTATTCAAACATTCTTGGTGCCTTTGAGGAGAAGTTTCCTGTATGTGGAAGGAAGAACTTAACACTTTTCAAACCATTTTCAGCATGTCAATTTTTGGCCCTGTCTTTGAGCACTTGCATATCTGTGCTTTATGGCTCTGAGTGTAGGCAGCTTTACTCATTTATGAAACATCTTGCAGAATCTGTCCCTAGGAAAATACTAAAGATTTAAGCCACTTTTCTGGTTGCTGTCTCTTAATTCTGAGAATGGCTTCTCCTTTTCTTGCTGAGGACTAAAGATACAGGAGTATATTTATTCAGTGAACTGCAGTTGTGTTTTCTAACTTGTGGCCTTAAATCTTGATGACACTTGTTATTTGAAATTCCAGTTCTTGCCTTATTGTCAGCTGTACTATTGGATAAACAAAGGAAATAGTGGTAAGCCAGTACTCAAAAATATCCAGCAAAAGTTAAAATACTAGTGTTAAAAAAAATACTGCCTCTTCCAAAATAATCCAGGCACTGGGGGTTATGACAGATTTTGTCTTTGAGTGAGTTAATGATAAGGTGAATTGATTTTCATTAAACTGAGGATGGAAAATGACTGTCCAGCTTGTTCTATTGAAGAACATAACCAGTGAGAATAGGATGAGGAGATATTTCCCGAAAAGTAAAGTGACTTTAGTACATCTTCTCTGTTGGTATTAGACAACAGAATCTGCAGGGGCAGCAGATGCCTTCTGGGTTTAGTTACATTGAAAAAAAGTGGTGCTTTTTCCTGCTTGCTTAGACTTTTGCCCACTTGGCTCACCAGACTGCACACATGTCTGCAGAGAAGTTGTGTTCCAAAGACTGCGTATATATATGTTTATAAGTGTACTTTCCCAAGGAACACGTTTGCCCAGAGCAAGAGGATTACCCTGTGAACTGCTTGCACTTGGCCAAGGGTATTCCATGCCTGAGCAGGGCCAAACTGGCTGTGGCAAAAGCAGATTTCCTCCTTCCTGTTTGATTGTTTGGTAAAGTGTTTCTAGCTTTTGTCATTAAATGTTCTGGAAAAAACAATGTGTTGTTCTTCCAGAGGCAAAGATTCAAAACCTGAGTTCCCTGCTATGCAAAGGTCAAGTCTTTGAAGTGTCTTAGTCTTAGGTTTGGTATCTAAGGAGTTAGGAGCAGTTTTGACATGAGCTGGGGCCTACTGGCACCAAAACAGGCTTTTCTTTGCCTTAATTGTGCATTGCATGGAGCTGGATAAGCTGTTTCCAGTTATAGGCCTGCTCCTACTGGTTTTTCCCTAACGTAGCTGATGACTGACTGGATATTGACGATACATATGTTAAAAAAGACAACTCAGGCTGAAGAATTTCGATGCTCATAAAGCTGCAAATATGAAATGTTTCATGGTCTAAACCTCAACTTTAGAAGGGTATCAGCTAGCAAACCTTAAACAGAGAGAAAGAACCGGAGCAAGTGACCACCCATAAGCAAGGTAAGGAAGGAAATCTGACTACAAAGGGTCCCCTCATTGTTACTGTTTGTAATTTTGTATTGATAGCCAGACTCCACATGTGCAGCTGCTCAAGGACGTGAGCGGCTTTGCAGCTCAGCTTTTGAAAGCACCTGCGTTGTGGGCACAAGGCTGTGAGCTGCCTGTCATGCATGAGCAGGTCTGGCACAGGATCAGGGGCTCACTGTTTACCAGTGCTGCAGCCAGCAGTTCCAGTTTGCCCTGCAGCTTGCTTCCTGTGTGTCCCTGTGCTTAGGAAGTACATTGTGCCACTCTCTTTTCTCTACGGTAGCTGGAAATTTCCCTGGGGTTACTTCTCCCTTAAGAGAACAGCACAGTAACAGAGCAGTAATTTCCCATAATTTAAACAAGAGGTCTTGTGTCTTAATGTGGCTGTTGTTCAGATAAAGGCACAGAACTGCAGAGACAAAACTTATAGAAGTGCCTGGGTTACATTTTTATGTAATGTCAGTAACTGTGATGCATAAAGTGAGGCTCCCATATGTACGGGCCCCTCATCAGAACAGGCATGGTCCTTGATGATGGAAGGCTTTCCAGCCCACTAAAAAATGTTTTTCCTAGTGTGTCATTCTGGCTGTTCTCCCTCTCTGCCTGAATTTGGCAGCCAAGCAAACTGAAGGCCAGCATAGGTATCCTGCTGTGCACGTGTTTAATTCTGTCCCTCTCACCATCTAAAGTTTGTGCACGTTTATTTTCTCGTCCTGAGCAGCCTTGTATGATACACCCTGTTTACTCTTAAAAAATTACATTGGCACAGAGTCAGCAAGATTCAGTGGTTTCTTCAAGCTGGTATGGCTTCTGGGAGAAGCTGAATTTTGGTGGGGTGTGGCATGCTGTTCCAGATGCTGAGGACCTCTGTTGGCCAAATCTCTCCACTTGGCAGGGAGATCTTAGAAATGAGTTTGCTCTGCCTCCTCCTTGCTTTGTCTCTGCGGATTTCTTTTTCAGAGGCAGGAGCAGGGACCAGCCCTCATGCTTAATGGCTTGCTTAAGTTCTCTTTTCAGGCTGGTTATCTCACGAAAAGCTGGGAAGCTGAGGAAAGTGCCTTGGGTATTTCCCTTCATAAATGTACTGATATCTGGGCTGACTGCTGCAGGCCCCAACCCTTCCTGCAGCATTAGTGAGAAGCAGAGTTCAGAGGTTTGATTCAGTATGGATAACCAGGTACCTGAATTATTTTGTTTCTCTTTAAAGTAGAAGCTTCTCCAGTGCAGTGGTATCCCATTTATCACTGCTGGAAGCTATGACATGTCACCTGCTATACTACGTAAATATTCTTCAGACCTCATCTATTGAAAGACCTCATAAATCTGAGGAATAAATCAGAAAACAGATTGCTTTCAAAAGGTTGTACCTATTCTTGTGATACTGGGGATTTTTTAGTGCTTTCACATTGGGTGGAGCTGGAACCAGCAAACACAGAGCTGTGAGAAGTGGGTCATGGGAGGGAAGTCGGTGGGAGTGTGTCTAGATCTGTCCAAGCTGCACTCACCAGATGAGATTCTCAAGAAAAACATTTTTCTAGCTTCTACAGATCTTCCAGCTCCAGTCATACCACGTGCCTGGTATGCGTAGCTGAAAATGCGCAGGATTTTGTTGTTAGTGTGTACGCTAGCCTGAACCCTGCTTGGGCTTCAAAATGCAATGCTGTGCCATCTTCAATTATCATTATTAGTAATTTTTGTCTTATGATCTCATTGTGGTATCATATTAGAAACTGCTTTTTGTCTCATGATGGGGATCTGAAAGAAGAGACCAGGAAACACAGCATCTAGGATTTTCCAAGAGAGGCTGTTTCCACCGAAAACCAATACTGTGGTGGAAAGGAGGGCGGAGGTCGCACGTCATTCCTTGCCCTCTCTGAGGACGGAGAAAAGCAGAGTGCAGCCTCATGCTTCCTGAGTCACCCGGGAGCAGGCATCTCTCCTGCCATCCAGGGAGTGAACAGCAGCTCCCGAAACCCAATCACGGCTGCAGTTTCTATCCTAATTCCCTGATTTCTGTTGTGGTCTCGAGTCAGAGCTGAGCCTTTTGACTCTTGTTCTGCAGGCCCACGGATGAGTAAAATCCCGAGTCCTTCTTAAAGAGAGCTAAGCCGCGCTAAGTTGCAGAGGTGCCTTTGGAAGTGGATGAGTCGGGGCTGCTCGGAGCGTGTTCAGTCCACTAAAGCTGCATCACAGGCACAAAGGAGAAAGGAGAGGGGGCGGCAGAACTCTGCGTAGGATCCCGGGCTGCCCGTGTGTCCCCTGGGAGCGTGGCAGGGTTAGGGACAGCAGGGAGCCCCGGCACGGCTGCCGGCGGGTATCCCGGCGCTGGCATTCCGTCTGGGAAGGCGGGCGCGTTCCTCCAGCGGCGGAGCCGGCGGCGCGCCCCGAGGCTGCCAGCTGCCCGTGAAACCCGAAACCCGGGGGCTGGCCCTGGGAGGCAGCCCCGGCCCCTGGGCCGGCGCACACAGCACATCGCACTTTATCCATCACCCCCGCCCGCCGCCGCGGGCTGCCCCCGGGCGCCCTGGCAGCCCCCGTGGGATGGTGGCAGCCCCGCCTGCGCACAGGTCGCCGGAGCGGCTGAGGGAGGGGGCAGGAGAAGAAACTTGTGAGCGCAGCCGGGCTGGGATCAGCTGCCGCCGTTGCCGAGAGCGCCCCGAGCCGCCGCGGCGTGCATGGGGCAGCAGCGCGGCCCTGCGTGAGGGCGGCCGTGGTGCGGGGCAGCGCCGGGGGAGTGCGGCCGGGTGAGTACGGCCGGTGCCGCCCGTGCCGGGTCGGTACCGCCGGGGGAGTGCCGCCGGGACAGACGCCGAGGACTGCCCGCCGGGGAGCGGTGGCAGCGGCTCTGTGTGTGGGTGAGACAGCTGTGCTCGTCTGCTCTCCGTGTGTGTGTGGGCATCTCTCAGTGTTCCTCTGCGCTGTTATTTCTTAGCGATGCTCAGTACTTCTTAACGGGATCCATCTCTGTTGGTTTCAGGGGTGCGGGCTGAGTGTGTGTGTGTGTGTGTGTGTGTGTGAGTGTGAGTGTGAGTGAGTGTGATGTGACTACTTGTTGACTTGAATGTAAGTCAGAGCCCTTTGTGCTTTCTGCGGTCTTGGGTTTGCGATGGTTGTCTCAAAATCTTCCTCCTTCTGTGTAAGTATCTGTAGCAGGCTTTGAGAGATAAGGTCCTCACTGGGACAGATTTTGCAATGAGGACTTTGATTGTAATCACAGAAGAGTTAGGGAATCTTCCATAGATTTGTGTAGCCATTGAGTGGATTTCTTTTTAACGTAATGGAGTAATTGTCTTACTGTCTTTTCTTTTTCCTTCACTGGGAAGGAAATTGGAGGTAATATTTGTTTCTATCTTTCTTTGCAGTAATATGCATGGATGTTGTCACTTTGGGAGTTTTCTTCTTCCAGGGGGGTGGAGAGTATTAAATAATTAATATTGGTGTTAGAAAATTTTTTGCAACAGATGACTGGAAGCAAACAGCCGGTTTTTTTTTTTTTTTTAGATAGGTACCTTTGTCCTGAATAGGTAGAAATAAGAAAACAAATTGCCTGTGTAGTATGGTGACTTCACAACACAGAATTTATCTAATGTTAATCTGAATTCTGTTTGTTTAAGTAGCATGATTGCTGGGAGAAGATGATGATAACTGTTAGATCAGCAGGTATTAGAATGCTGTTAAGTTCTTCTGCTGCACAGTACTTCTGTACCTAGGAGGTGACAGTAACTTCCGTACATTCGGGGGAAAAGGATTTCCCATGAGTTAAGAATTGAGGGAGTGGGACTGAGAAGTACAAGGAGTAAAGCATCTTGTCCTAGCTAAAAATCATTTAAATGGCATCTCATAGTCACAGAAGGCATGCAGAGTTACAGGCAGAGGAGGGAAGGAAGGATTGAGAGTCAAGTGCTTGTTTGCAGTCCCATGAAATTTTCATGTTGTGGCAGGTTTTGTTATTGCAAAAGGCATCTTCTAGTATGTGACAGAGTGACTTAACATTAAAAATAAATGTGCTTAGAGCTTGTTTCTTTGTGCATGGTATCTAAAGATAAAAGGCTGTCTCTACTTTGTTGTCCTGTGTGTCAGCTGCATTTTACTTCTCCCATTCTTTACTTGATTTTCAGTCTTTAATGAAACTAACTAGGTTTAGTTTGGAATAAAAAGGGTGCCCACCCCAAAACTACCAAACCAATGCCCCCCAAACAACACAGCAATGAACTAAAAAATATGAAGCCATGTGGAAAATTCAACTAAAAATACGATTCTGTGTGGAAGGCATGATTTTTTGCATGGTAAGATGATGAGCTAGTGGGCTTATTGAGAGGGAGGCTGTGGGCTGTTCCTTTGATGTGTGCCTCGCCTGTGTTTGCAGACTGGCGCATGAAGATCACTTCTGTTAGTGGCTCTATAACTAGGTTCATTTTTCTGAAGATGGAGTTTAGAAAGACAGAAATTAAGATCACTTTAAGAAATAGCCCAGGTAGTAGTTTGAACTCCTGATAAGGTCATCTCTTCAGAAGCAACCAGAATCAAAAACCCCTGTGAGTGCCATGTGCAGCTGTAGCACACAAGCATCTCTTGCTGCTTGATTCAATATCTTGGTGGCTTTTTTTTTTAAAAAATAAACACCAAGTGGAAGAGAAAAAAAAGGAGTTGAAATTCATGGTGGGTAGTTTGAAGTGATTTGCATCTGCTAACTTTAACTGTCTTCTGTGTAGACTTTTTTGTGTTTATTGTGATCTGATGGCCTTTGGAAGTATGTTTCCTTCCTGGAGCTATTACTTACTGGCTTTCTCTATATTGGAGAGAGGGAATGCTTGATAAAAGTTTTATTTTAAAACAATCAATTGGAACAGAGTGTGACACTTCATCACATTGGGGTGGCATTTGTGTTGTACACTGTTTTGAGGGTGAATGTATGTTAGCTGTCAGCCAGGGAGAAAAAGAACAGGTTGTGTTCTCTTGGTGTTCTAAACCAAGAAAAACATGGCAAGAGAGTATCTGGTACAGTTCCAAGTCTGGAACTTGGCTTTTTGTTATGTTGAAGACTCCAGGTAAGGCGAGTGACCGATAGTGTTGGATGATAAGAAAACACACAGCTTTTAATGAAATTTGCTACTCCACTGCCAGTCTTGGGAAAGATAGAAACTTTAAAAGGCAATAGAGGCTGAATTTCCAGCTTCGATTCTCTTTCTTCATGTAAGACTGCAGAAAGTATGAGTGGTAGGATTTAGCGTGTTAGTTTCTATTTTTATGCCAAAGCAAGACTTTCAGGTTATAATTGTTTGTTGGTGTTGTTGCCTGCATTTATTTAGAAAAATCCTGATTAGGTTGCACTTTTTTAATGGAAAGCATTCAAAAATATTTGAAAATACCAGGCATCTCAAAGATGGATGTTCTTCAGCTTCAGCAGCATAGCAGACATGAACAAGCCCTGTGTTGAGACTGACAAGAGACTCCTCAATGGCAGAGGTGCAATCAAATGATGCTTGTTTTTGACTACCAGCTTTGTTAGCTTTGGTTCTTAGTAGCTCTTTTTATGTTTAATAGCCTTCTCTAGAGTTAGTATATTATTCTTTACCTTCTCTTTTTAAAAGTGGAAAATACACTTTCTTCATTTCTTCATTTTCTTCTCCCTTTCTTTATTCCAACATTTTTGAAAATGTTTTCCAGAGAAGATGCTCTCAGGTACTGCCAGTTCTTCCCAGCTTGAGCACCTGCTGAACAAGGAGACACAGACTAGTGCACAGACAGACAGATGGCTGGCTGTCAGTGGCCTTTCCTCTTTGTAATTAACAGCTTCTTTGGTATTTGTCACCTGCACAACTTTTCAGTCATGTCTTTTTTT
>VYZT01060418.1:0-13552 GCA_013400735.1 Pomatostomus ruficeps | reverse complement strand
TTTGTTTTTGTTTTTGTTTTTGTTTTTTTGGTCTTCTTTTTTCTTCCAAGTCGTTGGTTACACTGCAAAATAAGATAGTTGCTTGGAGACTGGAAACCACCTGCCGTGTGCTGCTTTTTTCTGTTTACAGTCATGGTCTTTGACTTATCTGTTAAATGATTGAATTAATTTTGTCTACTTGGCTCAGCTCTAGTTTCATTGGGCTTTTCTAGTGAAAATGTCATGCACCATCAAGCCAGAGGTCTTGAAGGAACACATGAGCTCATTGCTTTTAACTTCAGCAAACTTTTGTTGTTTACTGTTGTGCTTATTGGTTTGGAGGGGCTTTCATGCTCCATTGCTCAATGAGACAAACCTCAGCAATACATGTTGAATTCCTTGGCGATGTGTATAGTTTCTTGTAATGAAATACCTTTCATTTTCCCATATTTAGTTCTGTGTGATTTTGTGTAATCTGTATTATGATTAGTAGCTTTTTAGCAAAGACATTTTTCATGCGTGTTACTTCCAAGAAGTAGTTAGTGTGTTCCCGTGGTCCTTTCCCCACATCTTCCTTTGCTTTTAGAACAGCAATTCGTTAGAAAAGAGAACTTAAAATTTTAACTGGACTGGTATTCTTGGCCTATCAAACTGAACAATCGTGAAGTGTTAGTAAAACCCAGCAATTTGCCTCCTTGCTAAACAGGGAAATAGTGCAAAATAAGGAACTAGCCAACACATTTTGGCCCAGACCACACTAACCAAAGAACAAGCATGTTTGGGTCTCCCAGTTGGTGGTATCGAGAGGGATCTTACTGCCTCCCAGGTTCAGGCAGAGCGCTCTTTCACTAGGCAGAGAAAGTGGCCTTCCAGTTAATCCTTGCTCGGTTGGCTTGACCTCAGCTCTGGCGACAGCATCCTGGATTTTCCATAAGCTGCCTTTCTAGCTGTTTCTTTGACCTCCTCCAGCTGCCACATGTTGTGCTGTGAGAAGAAAAATGTGAAGGAGGATAGAGGTGACATCAGGGGAGGAAGGGTCTAGTAATTGGCAGCCTAAGCTGGGAAAGGTCTTAAAAAGGGTGAAAAGAATGGTCAAGGGCAGCATAGCTTCCGTGCAAAAACAGTGCAGCAGGAAGGAACTTTTCAGCGTGGAGATGAGATTACTGACAAAAGTTCAGTAACAAGTGGCAGGGAAAGGGTAAGCAGAGACTACTTCTTCCCTTATTTTTCAGTAGAGGAGTCCCAGGGTGTGCCCAGGAGTGATGGTGGCAGGCTCAAAACAAATGAAAGCAGGTAATACTGTGCACGAGATGTAAGTAAGGTGTAATAAAGACACATAAGTACTAGCAGTGTAGGGGTTAGTAAAAGGAAAACCCAGTTTTAAGGGGTAGCTAGCCAAAAGTATTACTGCTTGCTTTTCTCAATTACCCTTTTTGTCTCTGGGATTCTACCTCAGTCACAGTTGGAGATGGGATGCTGGGCTGGATGGGCTCTTTCTGTCCCATCGAAACCATCCGTTTGTTGAGTTCTGACCCTCTTTTGTTTTAGTATTACTTATACAGGGGGGAAAAAAGATCTGATACTCTCTTTGCGGCTTGATGGAAAGGAGCTGAAGGACCACAGCAGATCATGAAGGCTTCCCTTCTTCAGCTAGGAATGTGTAGATACAAGGAAGGATAAGAGCTGCTGTCACAAAGCAAGTCGTGATCTTTAAAAAGCAAGAAGATTCAACACCACTTTGTTTCCAGGCAGTGCTGTGGGAATGTGTACGCATGGTCTTACAGGATGAGTCTTTAGAAAATGAATAACAGTGGATCACGTGAATTCAAGTGGAGCAGAGACCCCCTGAAGCCTGCTGGAGCTTGGTCAAATAAGGCTTTCTTCACATACTCAGCTTGACAGCGGACACTGTAGAGGTGGAAGATGAAGCTCAAGTGCTGCTGTGCTGCAGCAGTCCCAGCGTGCTAAATGACTGTTTAGCAAACGGGAGAGTGCTACAGTCAAGGGTGACTTAAAGTATGCTTAAGGCCCCTCTTGAGTTTCTTGAGAAAGAAGAATGATGCAGAGGCTACAGGCAATTAACTTTGCTTCTCATTCTTCAAATACTGCTCTGTGGATCAGCTGGATGAGGTGACTTCCCCCCATGGTCATATTGGTTGATAATTCTTTCAGTATTTTGGAGGGGAAAAGAAAGTTCCAGTGAATCCCAAATGAACTGCATTGTGCAGTAGCTTCAAGGTCTTGTTGCTACCATGACTGTGTGTATTTAGACTTAGTTACTTTAGTTTAGTTGATTATTACTATAATGGAGTTTTAATCATATTCGCCTTACCTACTTGGGCATGGAGTGAGAAACAAGAATTGTGCAATTATCAATATTTAGCATAGAACATGATAAAACTCACTTTTACTGCTTCCTGTTGGAGCATAACAGATTGCTGCAGTTCAAAGACAAGTATGTGAACACAGACATGTATCTAGGAGATGAAGACAGACTTCTGGAACTCTTATTTATTTAATGACATCATTGCCTTATTTCAAAGTGTTGTCTTGGAAAGTGTTCTGAGTGATTTGGGGTCTTAGTGTTGTTGTTAAAGGTGAGATAATGATGCAGGGAAAAGCTGTGCCGTACATTTGCTTATAATTATAAACTAGCTACCATGGAATTCTGATTGTTCAGAAGTGGGAGCAAGCAGCCTACTTGCTGTATAAGCTTTTTTATGGTGGAGCCTCTAGACAATTCCTTCAAGAGCCTGGGTTTCTGGTTGTTTTCTCTGTGTGTTTGTATGTCTATGGTGGGCTCGTGTTGAGCTCTTGCCTCTTATCCATGATTGAGATCAAAATCGTGCGTCAGATGCATGGATAGTCACTGTGGTTATCCACTGCTAAGTGTCCTTGCAAAACACAAAACCAGAAATCCTGGATGCTAGAAAGAAATCTTTTCCCTGGCAGTTGCAATATTTGTGCAGCTGTTCCCACAGATGTTTCTTTTTTTTCTTGGCTTTTTTTTTTTTTTTTTTAATTACTCCTAAGAAGTAAGCAAACCGAGGCAGAAATGTTAAAGGGCCTGCCTGGAGAAGGAGAGAGAAAATGCAATGCCTTTTAGTTTGGACATAGTGATTTACGTTCTTTCAAAATGACTGTGAATTCTTACTTTGTTTGCCAAGTCTAAAGCCTGGTTAGGCTCTGCAGAGCTGAATGGAAGTGTCCTAAAATGGGAGCTTTGCAAATAGGCTTTGAGAGTCAGCATCTGATTGTGGTAATTTGGGATCTTAATAGCCTTGCTGGAACCCAAATGGACCCAACTTCAACGTCTAATTTTCTCATTTTGGAAGTCAATAGGAAGCGTGCTGGTCAGAAAGCTTTTTCTGACAGAGCTCTGGCCTGTGGCTAAAAGTGAAATTTTGGAATGAAAACATTGTAGCAAACACCCCCGCCCTCCAATCAATAACTAATTTCAAGATTGAGGACAACTGTTCATATGTAAGACACATTTATCCATTATTTTAAATAAAGCAAATACAATTCTGTTATATGCCAGTGGGAAGTCTGGAGGTGCTACTTTAAATATAGCTCAAGTAAAAATTCTTCAAAAGTCAATACATTAATTGGAATGTAAAACATTATTAACATTTGATGCATAATGGTGAAACTCATTCTTCTCCTACGAGAATACAGGGCTCAAACTGGAGTCAGTTAACCTTATCCTCCAGAAATCTTTAATGAATGATATTTAGGAAAATATACATTTGTATAAATAGAAACCTATGTCTTAATGCCAGCAGCTTTCTTAGGTTGGGTTTTTCTCTCGGGGGTCACAACTAAGTAAGCAGGAAGAAGCTCTAAGAAGGCACACATTGTTAGTAGTGTTTTTGAGTAATGAAAACTTACGAAAAACAAGAAATATCTGTCTGTGTAAGAGACCTGGTGCTTTTGGGTTATTTAGTTTTCCATGTAACCTGGTGTGTGTGTGATGTCTGCTACCTACACTTAACCAGCCATGCTTCGGTCCTCTTTCTTCGGAGAAAATCGGACCTGGCTTTGTGTATTCTGTGAAAATGAGAAAGCAGCCTTAGTGTCTACACATAAACATGTCAGATGTGTAAACATCAGGCAGAGAGCAGAACTCTGTTGGGGTGATAAGGAGTAAATTGGGGTAGCCTGTCCATGAGTGTGCTGGGATGAAAGAAAAGAATTCTAACAGGTAAGGAGATCCTGGGAAGCCTTGGGACTGCTGGGTTGGGAGTGAGGGGAAATACTACAATAGCTGTTTTGATGGTGTTTTTCCTCTCTGAAAGGAACTGTGTTGTGGGCTGCCATGGAGTTTTAGAAGTTGGGCTTAATGAGTAGGGAGATCCTTTCCTGTCCTGCCTGTTTGTCATACATGGACAATTGGGAAAAATAAGCCTAGTTCTGATCATGGGAATATTTTACGTGTCTTGTAGGATGTACCAGGACAAAAATATAATTGACATCAACATGCTTATAGTATGATCCTTACTATGTTCACTGTGATGATTCTGTCCTGCAATGAGTCAACTATGAATTAATTAAATAGAATCATAGAGCTATTTAGGTTGGAAGAGAACTTCAAGATCATAGAGTCCAATTTTTGACTGGACACCACCGTGCTGGCTAAACCACAGCACCAAGTGCCACATCCAGTTGCTACTTGAACACTTTCAGGTTTGGTGACTTCTTCACTTCTTTCTTTCTTAGCAGCTTCACTGCTTTTGAAGAATTTCCTAGGCTTTAGCACTGATGTTACCAGCAGTTATGGTCACTCGCCACGGTGACTCAGCTCCTGAATTGAGCAGCTGTTACTGGTAGGATTTACCACTCTGGGAAAGGGTTGTTGGCTCTGCCCTTTTCAGTGGTCAGTGGGTCTTTGCATGGGAGTAGCTACCTTGGTTCCTTCAAATGCTGCCTTTTGCCTGGCGTAAGGATAGAGGAGAGGGACACTTCTGGGAAGAAGCAGGGACAGCTGTGGTGATGATGATGCTGTAATCTGGCGAGCTTGGTGGTTTCTCATGCACACTCTTGCGTTTGGCTGTTCTCCTGTTCAGTATGTGCTGAATTCCCGTGTGCTGAATTCCTGCCTCTTGCTGTCAGCCTGGGCTCACAGAGCTTGCAGTGCACTCAGCTGACACCAGGAGAGGACTGAAGCAGCCGTTTGAGTGTGCAGCACGTGGCACGTTCAGTGTCAAGACTATTTATCACGTAAGGAGATTAAGCCTCTGTGCAGCACTGCTGTACAGTTCAGTTTCATGGAGCTCTGACACCTTTCCTTGGCACCTGGGAAAGTGCAGACGGCGAGCTGGGCAAAGGCGTGATCCTCTGCCAACATAAGAAATAAAATCCCAAATGCTGAGGCTCACTTCAGATGTTTGTATCATGTTTGATGGTGTCACTCCTGGGGCACTGCTTCAGAGATGTTCATCTCCCAGCACCAACAGGAAGGCTCTGAAACGTGAGTTTTACCATTTCTTACTTTCATAGGGACTGCTAGAAAAAAATGGCAGCCAAAACAACATAATAGGTATTGTTAGTCCACATATGACTATGCAGAAAGTATTTTGTACATTATTTAGATGTCCAGTAAGTAATGAAAAATTATTGTGCAATACCTGGTGGAAATACCCAGGAAAGGAAATAATTTCTAGTCTGTGCTGTTACACCAAACACTGAATGGACCCAGGGCAATGAAATAATAAAAGGGTCATACTAATACAGTGGTAGGGGAAAAACTGAAATAATGAGATAGGAGCAGTGCTACTGCGATTTCAGAGGTACATGCCTTTGGGATTTTTCTTCTGAGGATGTGAAGAACAGGCAGTTATCACTGAAGTGTTGCTGTGGAGTGTCAGGAAATAGATCTGATCTCACTTGCAGTCTGACAGCACTGCCGGACTTGTAAATTGTAGACAGCAACTGGGATGTGTTGATAGATGTGGAAATGCGGCATGAGGAGGTAATTGTTTCTCAAATGACTTACCAGAGCTGCTTGTGCCTCCTCTGGCAAGAACAGGTCTGTGCTGCTGGGCTGTGCACAAAGCCTCCAGTCTTGTTGGAGAGGGAAGGAAGGGTTTATAGTTCCGAATAGATGTTTTGTAGGAGGTTATGCTGTTCAAAATGCTCACCTGGGTCAAGCTTTTGGTGTCCCATGAGCTTAGACTTCTGAGGAAAAGTTAGCTCTGGTGACTGAGCTCACCATTGTGGCACTATGGTGTACCTTGTTAAGGAGCTGAATACCCTCCTGTGCCTTAAAGCTGAGTGTCTTAGGCTGAAGGGATTGTATAGAAATAAGCCAAAACTCAATGTCTGGGACCTGTGATACCCCTCAGTTATGAACATAAGTTAGTTCATACTTCCAATATCATAGAATGTCCAACAGCTCTTCATACAACATGTCACTTGGGGATTAGAAGAGTATGGTAGTTGAGATAGTAGTATATTAAATGAGTGGTTTGGTTTAGAGCTGCAGGAGCATCGCTATTCTTTTTGTACTTTCTCCTTGGTGAAACAGTTCAGAATTTTTTTTTGGAGTTGTGAAGGTGCCCCATGATGGACTACTCTGTGTGTGACAAGTTTCCCCTGTCATGTACCTGAAAAAGAGAGTAATAGATACACAGTCTCATGTTCTGTGCTGGATTGTATGGCCTGTTTTTCCCTGGCTGAGGATCAGAGGTCCATGGTGAGAGATGGTTTGTGTGCATTTTATGCAAACAATCTTGTACTCAGAAAAATCATGTGATGCTTCTTGTTAAATCCACATCTTTCCATCATGGAACACTCTTGACTATGTTACTGAGCTTTGTTGGGTGTTAGGGAATTTCCTAGAAACATGAAAATCAAATAGCAGATTTGCATGGGGAGATTGCTGACAGTTTCAGATGGTGTATGTTGACTATTGTCTATGGCATGACAGTACAGCAGTCTTGGATGCTAACTTGGAAAATATTTAGTGTGGACCTAGTGGTAGGAAAGTCCTCTGTAGATGATTGTGAAGTTAGTATCTGTGCTTAAAAAATAGGGTGAAAACTTGAGCTCGGAAACAAACTGCATGTGCTCTTGGAGGTCTAGAAAAAGTAGATTTTTGTGTGTGTGTGTTTTCAGAAGCATTAAAAACACAGCTTTTTTGGGCAGCTGCTCTATAAATTGCAAGCAATGAAGGGTTGAAATCTTATCACAAAACCAGAAAGATGATTTATTGGAAATGTCAAGAAATCAATCACAGAGCCTAATAGGCCAGTTAAACAAACTTTTCAGTTTGGGTATGTTTAAAAGCAAGGAGGCTTGAATGGTTTTTGTTGATAAACTTGGATGCCTAGACAGATTGCTTGGAAACTGATATGAGCAAATAGTTTGTTCTGAGGTTCATTGAAAGTGGAACAAAAAGAAACTGTTTTTTTTTTTGGCTAGTCTGTCACTTGGAGATTTTTTTGAGGCTAGTAAGGTAGGAAAAAGTAAAGTAGTGTGGAAATTGGGACACGATCCTGTAATTTCCCCCCCTTTAACGAGCCATTAAAATTTAACACATCTCTTTAGGGAATGTTTTTAAACTCTAATTTGTCATATTTTTGTTGGTGGTAGTGCTGAAACATTTCTATAGAACAAATGGGTGCTTTAGCTGAAAGCTTATGTGAAAATATATAAGTATTGACCAAGTTGTCATGAAAAGGTTACTGAATTCCAAGATAGAAAATACTAATTTGCCATCCTGGGACAGAAGAGCACAGGGTAAAATTGCTTGGAGTGGTCTGAATATTATTTTTTGCTGGTGCTGTTTAATGTACTATGTATCATAGTGCCTATATATATGTAAATGAAATTGTCAGTTTTATTGCTTTAAATTACTTGTGGAATTAAAAAAAAGCCTTACTATTAAGTAGCTTCTCTCATTGAGGCCTTCGAGCTTTGTAACATTAGAATGGCTTTTTATTTTTGTCATGAATTTTGTAAATCAGTAAACAAGGGTTGGGAAAACTTCTCATAGTAGGTGTTCTGGAGATGGGGGACTAATACTGAAGTACTTTCCTTTGAGGTTGGGAAATGGGGAAGGTGGCCTTGGTTTTAAACACTTACACAGGACAGGATTGAGTCATCTTGATAGAGTGGTCCTGTTTGGGTAAGAAGTCCATGGGCAAGGAGACAGGGATTTTTGTTGCATGTTTTGTATATTTGTGGGTGCATCAGAGCTACTTTGGCTTAGAGATCCTGAAAACACAGTCCTAGATCCATTGTTGCCAGTTCCTGCTAGTTGCAGCTAGGCTTCAATTTGGCTTTGTGAATAAATTATAACTTTTTTGTTTGACTTGGCAGCATTTCATCAGCTAACAAATGACTTTCAGATGTATGTGATTGATTCTTGTTGCCATATCACTATATTTTTTAGCAGTGTGTATTTCCTTATGGGCAGACTAAAACTGCTTAATTTTCTAGTTGTAATGTTTTTCTACCAACTTATCTTTTGTCACCCATTGGTCTGCCATAGGCAATGTTAGTTTACTCTGGGAAAATCTTGTAAAATTACCTTGATTTGCAGAGAGATAAGTGAAGGTGGCTGTCTGCAAAATGATGTGTAAGAGTGGAGTTCTACAAAATTCTCTGCTGAAAATGAATTGTGGACTGTTGAAAGTGTATTACAGGAAAAATAAGACACTTTGAGCTGCCTCCTTGAGAAGTGTCATTGTTGAATTGTTTTAAAAATTGTTATTCTTGTTGTCCATACAGATAAAAAATTTAAATGGAATTATGAATTATGTCATTTTCAGAGCTGAAGGTGGGTGGGAATCTCCTTGGCAGTAGAAAATCAGTAATTTCATGTCTTTCCCAGCTTTTGCATCTCTTCACTCTACTGTACTCAAGCTGGCACTTACTGTATTTGCTCCTTGTTAATAGTCATGCTTAATGTCATTTAGTAGTATGAATGTGTGACTCTGCACTGCTGTTAAACTTTTTAAGGCATTTGTGAAAAGGAAATATTAAATGTGGATAGTTTGCAAGTGATTCCTTATGAGAAAATAAATTCCCTACAGTCAGCAGACACTGTAATGTAGTGTTATTGATCACAAACACCAAGCACAACCAAGCAAAATACTGTATTTTGTCTTGCTGTAGAACTTGGGAAAACACTGAATGGTTCAGGGTGATATTTTACAGAAATGCTGCATTAAATTTGAACATGTGGGATGTGGGCATGAAAAGTTAAATAAAGCTATTACAAGTGATTTCAGTGCCTTGAGAATTGTCTTAAATGTTATGGTGAACTTGAAACTGCTGCTTTTTCTTAAGCAATGATGAAAATGGGTCCCCCATTGTTTCAATTAACCATCCATAGTTTCCTGTTATCACTTAGGATATCATGCAAAGTTTTAAAAGCCACATAAATAGACTTAAGCATAAAAAAAAGGTATTATAAAGTATGTTACAAATGATTCAGTCACTTCTCAATAATTAATTTATAACTAAGATATCCAGGATAATTTAGGCTTTTTGCAGATTTGTGCTAATTTTGTGTTGGGTTTTTTGCAGCTAAAATGGATGTACTGTGTATCAGGAAAGTTTTAGTTGGTGTCAAAGTACAAAGAACTGGTGTGATGGCTGAATACAATATACTATAATAAGAGCAGATTTTTATCTTTCTTGGTGGGCCCATTTGTGGGTGAGAAGGGCTGGCAAATGAAAAAAGCCTTCTGGATATGACAGAGGACAAGTTGTCAAGAGCCTTTGTGTTTGTAACTACCTGAGAACTAGGTGTAATTGTAGACTGTATGTATGATGGACCAGAACAAATAATATTTCATTACTACATGTTTTCAGTCAAGTGATGTACTGGGCACAGGTTTAACACAGGAGAGGGCTCTGAGGATTTCATTTGGGTGTGTTTGTCATGTGTGGTGAAATTGTGGGACTTTTCCACTGGGCACCTCCCGTGCGTGCTCTGTAGCAGGATGTTTTGCAGTTTGCCACGTTTGCTTTCAGACAGGTTCTTAAAAATTGCCAGAGAGAAATTTTAGAAAACCCAGCTGCTGCTGTGCAGAAAACTGGGAACAGTTAGGTGTGGATACTTAATGTGCCTCCAGCGCTTTGTTTGGACTTCCTGTTGTTCAGTATATTGACCTGCTGTAGGGGTCAGTGGCAGCAGCTCCACAATCTGTACTATTTTACCAATATATTTTGACACATCTTTCTTTCAAAAAAAGTTAATTCTATTGGACTTAGTATTGATGTTGTTATCTAAAGTGTTGCTGACGCTGCCTCTGTATTGTGTTTGCATGAAGGATCTGGTTCATGACCAGAAGATCTGTCTGCTCTAGGCTTTTGATAGCTGAGGTAATTTCTCTAAAGAAAGCTTCCATTTATATTGTGTTCAGTATCTACTGAAACCAAATAGAAAGGGCAGAAAAAGTACTGCTGAGAAAAAAGGCAACACATACCAATAAAAGAAGAATCAGGTGAACAGAGTAAAATAATCTAGGTAGAGTATAGAGTCAGTAGTGAGTTGAAAAATGTGTAACACATTTTTTTGGTAATTCCACTTGTTTGTGACAGTCTGCAGACTGAAGGAGGAAAACTTCCTGCAAATGAAATAGAATACAAATTACTTTAATTGTTCACAGGTAAAAATGCTTCTCATTACTGCTGTTTTGTCTATCACACATCCACAGGTTTGTTTATACGCTTAAATCTTTTGGTTTATCTGTACATGGTAGGTGATGTCATAATACAAAACAGTATGAAAATGGGATGATTTCTTTCCATACAGTGGAATTAATTAGAGGGTTTGTAGAATTATTATTGTCCACTTTGGGTTTATGGAATTGTCATCTGGATGATGAAAATGTTTGAGTACTATTCAGAGCACGTTTTTATTGTGCAGATTTGGAAGAAGGCGTAGAGCATGGACAAGCTGAATTTGTGCTGAATGGCGTACATGAATTTCTGGCTCTGCAGAAATGATTTGGTGCAGGAGGCGTCCTCACTGAATGAACTCTTGGAGGCTTTTGCTGGGCAGCAGAAAGGTGGAGCTTGTTTATGTTTTTTCTGAACAAGGGGCTATTGGCTCACTCAGGCTTGTTGTGGGCAGGTAATTTGGTGGTTTATGTTGCTGCCAGCGATTCTCGAGCTGCTGATTTGCGTGCCTTAGTGAGCTGTTGTGTGCCATCCCCCCCTTTAAAGTTGTTTTTTCTCCTTACTGTTTGCACCCTTCAAACATTTGTGGAATGTTTAATGTTCCTGGCTGTCAGGGTGTCAGTCCAACCAAATGCTCATCTCTCTTCCTGAATGTCTGGAAGGCTGACTTTGTTGTTTCCAGTGGAGAAAAATCGAACTTGGTAAACAAGGTGGTGATGTATTGATATGAAAGCAAGTTTGCAAATAGCTTGTTATGTGTTACCACTGTTAGGGAACAGTAGTGGAGAAGAGAGGACTGTATTTACTTTGTATTCCTTCAGTATTCCTTCCAGGCTATTTTTATCAGAGAAGGCAAATAGTGTTTTTCAAATGTGAATCTTGCAAGAAATAGGCCAGTGCTGCAGTGTCTTCTCCATTTATTCTGTCCTTCAGATGTAATTTTTGCAGTTCTCATGAGGATCAGATTGCCTTATAAATCTTAAAGGCAAGCTGTCTATCCAAGAGCAATCACCTCACTGCCTCAGGATAGGAAGGGAAAATTCATATTAGTTTTGACAAAACCTGAGTTTGGCAAATTGTTCCATCACTTCCAAATTAACGCTATCCAAGCCACCTTCTTTTTTCAGGGACACTAGTACAGCTTGTTAAGGTTTTGCTTTGCAGATTTAAGCTTGACTGGGCTGCTTTAGTGGTAGGTTCTTCTGGAAATCTGGACCATGAGGTGAATTATGCCAGGATGCTCCCCAGGTCCCAGACTTGAGATATCTTTTGGGAAACCCCAGATTCCTTGGCAGTCTCTCAGGAAATGTCACAGTGCTGTGAGAGCTACTTATGTCCTTCCTTCCTTACAGGAAAAATAAAGTAAAATTCTCCAATGAACCATAATAAAGGTGATAAAACCAGCTTTGTTCTGGAAAGCTGTGTTGAAATCTTAGAGTTGTTTCTGAATTTTTTTTTCATTCCAGTATGTGTTATGCTGCTTATTGTGGGATTTTTTCCAGCAGAAATTCCATCGCCCCCCCCTTGTTTTTTCCCTGGTGGTTGGGGTTTTTTTTGTGTGTATTTCTAAACTGCAATTCAAATAACTTGGGATTAGAGTTTAGGACATCTAATGCGTATTTGCCAGAGAGAAGAACTGGAAGTCATGTCAAAAATATTTAACTTTCGTGATACCCAGATGTGTCTAGATCTTCGTTTGTCTATCAGCTGTGGTGACACCTGTTTTCTTCTTTTCCTTTCACTTTGTGTCCTTCACAATTGAGTGATTCAAAGGATAAATTGTGGCTTAGTCCTCCATATAAACTGTGACACAAGGAGGTGGTCAGGTTCTCCTCAGCATCTGCTCTGAGTTGAAGTTGAGTTCTGCCTGCACAGAGGAGCTATTGTTAAGTGTGTCATCTTTTCTTGCTGATGGATTCCTATTTGTGCCACAGTACATTGCTTGATTTTGAAAGCACAGTTTAAACTAATGTAATAAATAATATCCTGTGTGTTCACTTTGAGGATACTGAAATGTATCTGAAATGATGAGTTTAAATGAAAAGTAGCACTCGGATTCAAGTTTGAGATGAGAAAATCCTGGGAAAAGTGAGGGAGGTTCTTGACAGTATGCTAAGGCTCAGTATTGTAGAAATGCAGTCATAATTGCAGTTTTAATGGTCTTAAAATGATGCTACTCATCTTCTCAGGAGCTTTTATGTGTACTTGAGCTTGTACCTGGATTTGGCTGTAAATCACATGCAGAAATTTATTACTAGGTGATTGCCATGACAAATGTGTCTACTTTTTTTATATATTGTTGTTCAACCTCTGTTGTGCCATTTTCTGCAAAAAATTGCATACACGTGCCTGTGGTAGATATTGTCACTCTCATTACGGGACCAGCAAATGAAAATGCCCTCTTGGGACAGGAGGCAGGTTTTATTTTGGTTACCAAGAATGTGCATTCTTAGCTCATTACCCTTTTTGGGAGAAATGCACCACTTAGTGTGGACAGGAGGATTTTCTTACACTATTCTTTATGGTGTACAGGTCTGTTGGGAAGGGGGCACAGAAGGTGGACTGGTTTTAGCTTTTCTGCCACCATTTAAGAGGGGCAGGTGGAGTTCTACATGGCAGCCTTGGCCCTACCTCCCCTACATTTCTCCCCTGCTGAACCAGGTGTGGAGCTGTTAGAGGCTCAGCACAGCTGTACAGCTGTGCCTGTGTTATGCTTGGATCCCCTGCGTGGGTGTTTGTGCAGGGAAAGCTTTGTGGCTGAGCTGGATAAAAGGGTAATAACCAAATCACTGCCCAGTAAATTCCTGGGGATGGGTTTCTCTTGTACAAAAATATTTACAAAGGGAACGTTCATTTGCCAATTTTAAGGAGAAGAAAACAAATTTAGGTGAAATTACAAAAGAATAGTTGAAAGAGGGGGCAGGGCAAAAGGAGATGG
>VYZT01060415.1:0-22089 GCA_013400735.1 Pomatostomus ruficeps | reverse complement strand
CTTCAGTCTAGCGTGTGCACAGACAAACTCACACAAAAGAAAATTATAAGAAACTGCATTTCAATAAAGCCAGAAAGCAACACCATTTTAACTAATCCTGGTGAGGGCTTTCAATGGAGTGGTTCCCAGTAACACCACTCAGGTGATATAACACTTCAAGTCTTAACTCTACATACAGCACCTAAATCTTCTCACCAACAAGGAGTCCAGCCAGCGCTAGAGCAAAAGACATCAGAAAGGTGCCTTTTATAAATATATATATATATGACATCACTTCCGGCAACAAATTCACATTAATCTGCCTTACCCAGGTCTAGCTCCATCAAGAGAAGACCACATAATGTCCAGCCCTAAGGGCAGATCAGGTGTTGCCCATTTGACACCTACAAGAGACCCTTTCCTTTCCTCCTCTCTAAGATTACCCTCTTAATCCAGTTCTCCAGGAATTTCAACAGCCCAAGTCACGACATGGTCTCTACATGGTCATCCATGAGAAGAATCTTCAGTAACTTTCTGTGACTGGTACCCATTACTCCTGACTCCTGGTACAGCACTGCTGCCAGAGTATGGTGCCACCCATTATGGAACAGGGAAGTGTAATAGCACATGGGATATTCGGGATGGCATAATCTCCTGTGACTGTTCACTCAACTCCTTTCCAGATTTTCACTAACACATAGTTCATGCTAACTCAAAGCAGGGCAACATCATTACGCAGTCATTATCAACTGCAGTCTGCTGTCACCTACAGCCAAAATTCCTGTATGCTGATTGTCTGGCGGCCCCTTCAGAATCCACTAAAGACCAAACCCCCAAACTGAGAGGTACAGCTATATCAGCTTATCCAAAAGGTTTCTGAAGTAGATCCAGCAGCAGACAGACTGCTAAGACTTTTGTCCTTCCTTGTGTGATAGAGGGGATACTCACACCTCAACAGAAGAGGAAACAGGATGGGGGCGAACCTCACTGCTAGACTATCATGCCCACTGCTAGAGAATCATGACATCCACTCTGTCATTATTCTTCTTCCAAGGATTGAGTGACTCACCTTCTTTCTAAAGTCAGAGTCTAGATTATGATTATTATATTGCACACTGATTATTAAGAATTTGACCTGATCTGTAGAGTGTTCAGGTAACTGAAAAGTATAGGTAACTGCAATTTTAGGTAACAGGAAATCTATTCAAATTGCTAGAAATTATATGTAATGAAAAAATCTTTCTATAATAATAAAGCTCTATATATAACTACAAATCCATGGCCAGTTCTCATTGGACCAAGGATCCTTAAAAAGAACCTGTCTGTCCCCGTAGTGTGAGATAGTGCCAGTCAACACTATCACTTATTTCCCCCCTTTTGTGCGAACACTAAATGCAGGCTCAGCTGACTCTGATGGGTCTTGTTGATCCTCACCAGTGCTCAGGATACTGTATGTATTCTGAAATTGAAGCACTGCAGGTGGAGCAGATCTGTGACTTTTTGTTGCCAGAAGCCACAAGCTTTCAGCCTTCCCTATCTCAATAGTCTCTGTCCACTTGGTCTCCAGCTGTCATTCCTTCCTCACCTTGTGTAGCTTGGGTTTTCCACGAACACCACATCAGTCTCCTCTTCCCCTTCTTCTGCCATTTGGAATCTCAGGACTTTGACCACAGCACATCTCCCACAAGAGTAAAACCACTGCCCTGACCTCCAGGAAGACACAGGAGCCCTCTGAAGCATACAACGTGGATATAGGACTTTTTCCTAATGGAGCCAAGGACTCGGACATGCTAATGGCAGCCCTGCCGACTTCTTCTACATCTTAATGGGCATCCATGTGCTGGACAGTATGAACAGAACTGTTCAAGCTAATGGTAAACACTCCTGTATCTCTTAAACTAATGGATAAAAGCTTGCCTAGCCTGGGCATCTAAAAGGACAACCAAGCTTATATACATAAGCTTTACAGCTTCCTTTTCACATACAAAGCTTAATACCAATATTTTAAAATTAAAAAGAAAGAACATTATAGCTCTGACAGACTTAGAACAAACAAGAAACAAAGACAAGACCACATGATAATTATTCACAGATTTCCAGTGTTCTGGGATTCACATGGTGTAATTAAATGTATTTTAAGATGCCTTTGCTTTAGTCTTTTTGGTATTGTACAAAACATCTTAGAACTTATTATTGAAGTTCTAAACTTAATGTTCTTCTACTCTTTTTGTTTTGGACACACCACCACTCTCCACGAATGTTTCATTGTTCTGAACATACACAAGAGCTCAGGATATCCCTGAGGTGCTGCTAGGTGGTACTACAATTCCTGGAAGGAGCAATGACAGTACCACACAAGAATACACAGTAGTGCAATACTCAGCTGTTGCATAGTCTTTGCTCCCATTCTGCCTAGCAGTTGTTGCCTTTGGGCTCACAGAGAAATTGGATTTCTGGATTGTAAAGGGAAGCAGGTGAACAGAACAACACTGCAGTAGAACAAAGGACAGGTAGAAACAATCTGTCCATTAGATCAGTAACATACCGTTACTCCAGATATAACTGGGCCTTTTCCTTCAATTAGTTTATATATTTCTTGAAGTGCTTCCTCATCACTTTTGCCTTTAAATCTCTTCTTGGAGAGTTCTTGAAGAGCTTCCTTAAACTGCTCAAAAGTAATAGTTCTTACAGACTTTCCCCTGTTGAAACACACAGCAATTGAAAGAAATTACAAGAGAGCACAAAAAGCATTCCAAGAATAGCAAAATGGTTTCAGTTTACCGCAGTGAACAACAGAAAACTGCAACAGAACAAGAAGGCCCATGCAGCCCATTTATGGTGTAAAATAAAACATATCCCAGGAATATCACTTTATTTTTATATGCACATCAGTAGGATAGCACTTTATAGACTTCCCTTGATGAATGTTCAGAAATAAAGAGGAGGTAATGGGACCTAGTCTACTGTCAAAAGGTCTGCAGCTCATCAAATTAAATACAGCCTCATTTGGTTGATCTCTTGTAAAGCCTGCATGTATAAGACAAGAATTGAAGCATCTTAGGTGAGTCTTTTTATTTACTGTTTTTTATTCCTCTTTGAATAAGTGGTTATCAGACTATATATGTCACTATTCATGTATTCACAAGTAAATTAAGAATTATTCTGCTATTGTGTAAAGTAAACTACTGAAAAGCATTTAAAAACTTGAAATTCCTCCTCAATTGAAGACTGACAAATTTTTAAATGACACATTTAAATTCAATACCTGTTTTCCTTTGTAGACCACCATCTTCAAAAAACATTCACAGGTACACAGAAAACACAAAACACAGTAGTCTGTTAACTCATAAACCTCCTAGAAACTCAGAGCTGAATACTTGCTGTAGTTTTCACTAATAGGAAGGCCTCATTTTCATATTAGTAAATTACTTACTTATATTTGCTTTTAATGGACAGGATTTTGCTGTACAAGTGTGTGGTACAAAATCTGATGAGTGGGAAATTCACACCTTACAAACACCAGCTTACACTGTCATTCCTGCAGATTTTTCTTTTTTGGTCCATCATACCAAAGGGTTCAGTTTCTCTTACAAAGAAACCCAGCATTCAGTACTGAGATGTATTTAACCAAAAGGAGGTTAATGCATGTCTGTTTTCGAGCATTTTAAAATATTCAGTTTAGGCAGGAGACAATGTCACAGAGTATACACTGTTCCACTCAATTCCCTAATATTAAACTCTTTTTAGTGTTCCTCATTTTAAAATCAGGTATGAAGCCACAGCATTAGTGACTTTACTCACCACTAAAAAAATCCCAACTATTTTTAGTTTTTATGAATTACAGCAGACACAAACCACACCTTTTCCTGTATTAGTAAATTACAGATTCTCTGATCTTTTGAATAAGAATTTACACCCCAAAATTTAGCCATATATTTTGAACTAAAATTTAGCAGATCAAATAGAACCATTTTCAAAAAGATATTTTGATACTTACGCTGATATAATCTTAAATAGTACCATCTTCAAAAGCAGAAAATGTTTACAACAGTACAAAACTCTCAAAGTTAAAGCAGTATTTGAGAGTCCATGTTGCTGGGAAACATGCTACTACACAAGTTTTGTTTGCTGCTTGAGCAATTCTTTTTATGCCAATTTAGAGAACATTTCAAGCAAATCAGGGGAAAAAAATAACCAGTCACCACCACACAACCCAGACCAGTCCTTTCAACAGAGACAGCTGTTTATATAGGAATAAACAATAGATGCAAGGATAGAGAAAGTGTGCACTGGCAACAGAAATCTTGGGCTAAAAGAGTAGTACATAGAAATCTAATTTTAATTCAAGTGTCAAAAAGACCATTGTGAAGAGCAATTCAGCTATATGTCATGGATTTATCTTTGATGTTCTCTTAGACTCCTTCAGTGGTCACATCCCTCTCAGCTGAAGGATGTCACCACTAATTAATAGGGGAAGTGAGATTTCTGGTTTAGCGACCAACAGTTAGAAAGTGACTCCTAATTCAATTAACAAAACAAGAACTGAAATTTTATCCAAAGCTTTTAAAATAAGGAGACATTGGTTATTCACAACAAACTTCAACACGAAGGGAACCCTTTACATAATTGTTCATTACTAGCATTCTTTATTTTCAGTGCAGCCCAACATGTGTAGCAAACCTCACCAAGCCCCACAAAATAAATTTCATGTATTTTTTGACCAAACATTGCTCTTTGCAACTACTTGTCTGCTTTAGGTAAAGCATGTGCTGGAGTATCTCACAGAATTAGCTAGTAAAAAAACATCATGACAGTAGAAATGAAGAATATAATCCAGCATTTCATTAATCAGAAAGACACATGGAATAAACTGCAATTAACTACCTGGAATTTCTCCAGGATTCTCATTAATAGGATTAACATCCCTCTTCTGATGAAACATGTCCAAGAACTTTTAAGTAGCTCAAGCGGTCAAGACTTCATTTTGTTCTGCCTCTCATTTAGAAAAAGAAAGCGCTGGCAATCACTGCGAAGCTTCAGCATAACAACACCCTAAGGCCCTTGTTCTCTACAACCTCACAGCCAAGCCAAGCACACAGGCCTTGCAAAGGCAGTTTTCTCTACTTAGGTTTAGGTTTAGCTTGGATCATAAGTCAGGATCATTGCAATGGGAAAGAGGATGATTGCTTTCAGCAAAACCAGCAGAAATTCATGTTGACTCAAGTATTTTTCATGGAATATTCTGAGGTGGAAAGGACCCACAAGGATCATCGAGTCCATCTCTTAAGAGATCAGACTCATGACCTTGTTGCTATTAGCACCATGCTCTAACCAACTGGACTGATCTCAGGGTTTTATTAACACATGAAGAATTTTTGGTTGCATACTTATTAAATAGAAGAGCGTAACTTTTTTTGTGTGTATTAAAAGCAAAAATACATTGATACGGCTGCCAAGAAGAACAAAGAACATTTGGTCTAAGACACAGGTATACCTACCTCTCACATTTGGTCTTTTCCCTGTCACTTACATGGGGCAAGGAAATGAGTGGCTTTTTCCCCTTCAGCTTAAGGTATAGCCACAAACTGGACCCATATATGACCAATGTAGTATTGCAGCTGGACCCCAAAAGAGAAACAAATGTGCATCATAGCTGATATTCTTCAACAGCAAACAACATTCATTGGAGTGATGTTAAAAATAGGATTGGGAGTAAAGGAATTTTTGTAAATATATCCCAAGTTTCCTAAATAAAATAGCTTTAATTTTGAAATTTGTTATCTTTTTCTACACTCCAAAAATATCCCCTCTCGCTCTGCCATCTATTACATTATTATCAAACCCACTTGTAAAGCATCATAATTAACTCCAAAACTACAGCTGCAACATACGTCAAGTCTTGTGGAAAACCCTAGGAACACAACGTGTTCTGGCACTTTTGGTATGTGAGGTATGGTACATATATGCCACGTACCAGCATTTAGATTACCAAGTAGCAATCCTACACCCCTCCTGACTCTAGAGACAGGTCTCCAAGAGCTCTGAGCAGTTGCTGTCATCACGATTACTAATTAGAACAGCATGCTCCCCTCTCAGTTCAGTCTGTACAGTCATGGGTTGAATGGACAGGAGAACACTGACTGAGTAGGTAGAAATGGCAGACGAAAAGTCTTTTAACGAACCTTGATTTATATTCTCTCCAATCCAGGTCCACAAAAACACCCTAGGGATAGTGACTTGAGAGTACTATTGGATGGAAAATTGGATGTGAGCCAGCAACATGCACTCACAGCCCAGAAAGCCAGTTGTATCCTGGGCTGCACCAAACACAGTGTGGCAGCAGGGCAAGGGAGGGGTTTCTGACCCTCTGCTCCACTCTGGTGAGACCCCACCTGGAGTGCTGCATCCAGCTCTGGGGTCCCAGCACAGGAAGGACATGGACCTGTTGGAGTGAGTCCAGAGGAGGCCACAGAGCTGATCAGAGAGAAGGAACAGCTCTGCCATGGAGAAAACCTGAGAGAGTTGGGGTTGTTCAATCTGGTGGAGACATGGCTCCAGGAGACCTTACTGCAGCTTTTCAGTAGTTAGAGGGGGCTTCAAGAAAGACAGGGGCAGGCTTTTTAGCAGGGCTCTTGTGACAGGACAAGGTAATGGTTGTAAACTAAAATAGGGTAGATCCAGACTAGATATAAGAAGACATTTTCAGGAAGGTGGTGAAACACTGGAAGAGGTTGTCCAGAGAAATGGTAGATGGCCCATCCCTGGTCAGGTTGGATGGGCTATGAGCAACCTGATCTCACCCTGTATGTCCCTGCTCATTGGGGGAAGGGCGGGGTGGTGGTGTTCACCTAGACGACCTGTAAAAGGCTCCCTCAAACTCAAACTATTGTATGAGAAATTATAATACTATGAACACTGCACAACACACAAGGCTGTCATACTCCCAGTTTATTTTCACCATTTTTAATACCCTGTTCACATTCAGGAAACCCCTTCCTTGTACCAGCTTTTCTGATCTCATGAACGAAAGAAAAAAACCCCAATCCATAACCCCCCAAATAAACTAATTTCTTTTTATTAAGCAACTGCTATAAAGAATCAGCTTCTTTGTGTATATTTGTAACTTGTTTTTAGAAGCTCATTATAAATATCTCGTTTCCATGGGAATAACAAAACAAATATATTCACTTCCATCTTCCAAGTGTTACAAGTTCAAACAACTTGTCTACAATTAAGTATGCCAAGGGTGATCGCTCAGCTCTTAACACTCATCTCTTAGGTTTAGCATTCCAGGGAGTTAGTACAGAAAGAAGATAAAAAACTGTACATTAAAAAAAAATAAAATTAAAAAATCAGACATTGGAATGAAAATTAAAACTGACCAGAAAATAAGACAAAATGGAAAATAGCAACAAGCAAGGGATGGTGGGGGGGGAAATATTTTTACAAAACTAGGTGTCGTAAGGTTGGCCACTTCAATGAAAAGAACAAAATATATAAGAGGGACATTAATACTAAAATTTTTTAAAGCCCTATATTTCATTATGGCACAAAGAAACCTTTATGTTTAGAAAGGATACATTCTTACATACCATTCTATTTTAAGCTCTGCTTCTTACAACAAACAGAATTACCCTAATGCATCATCCTTCAGTGGTGGAAGCCGTGTTCATGGTACGCTAATGACAGCCTTCTGTATCTATGCCTACATTTGGGAACAGAATGAACATACTCAGAAGAATTTTAGGAAGCTTCCCATCACTTCCCCTTCCTTGATAAGTCTCTCTACATATGGCCACTACAGACTGGGAGATTGTGAACTGAAGTTTGAAATCCTCAGTTTGCTCTTGGGAGCCCAAGTTCACCTACATAAAAGCATCAGTTCTTTGTCTGGACCTTAGCACAGTAAACAAAGTGCACAATATCAAACATTGGCCCAAAGTAGATTGGAATGGAAAGTGATGCAGTTATCACTTGCAAATATGACTACTAACAGTGTCCTGAGTTCTTAAGTGTGAAAGCATACTGCTGCAAATTGATACTGTGGATTTGAATACTATTTGGATTAACAGTTGTCCACAATTTCAGCTGAAAAGCTACGCAGTACACTCCACATACCCAATATCCAAAATCCTTGACTGGGATTAGAGATTTTTATCTCCACAGCACTAAAACAGTTCAGCATTAATACAACAGAGTCTACAACTTAATAGGTCCTACTGCAATCTCCAAGCTACCAAAAGTCATCCCAAACTCCCACGACTGTAGGACACATTTCTATTTTCTTACACTGAAGACAGGAAAGAAGATGTAGAATTACTGAGAGAAGCTTCTATTTTTGTTAGCATGCCAGAGAGGATTACAGCAAGGTACAATAACCAGGCCTGTTCTGCTGTGGAAATCATCATCTACCCACAAAGGTCTAAGAAGTATAGCAGGTCTGAGAAGGGTCTAAAAACACCATAACTAGAGGCAGGAGCCCAAAAAAATGTTTTTGCATAAATCCTAACAGAAGGAGTTTTGTTTGTAAGGTTTATTTATTCTAAATTCACCAGGGACTTGGTTGTCTCAATCAACTGAGCAGTCAAGTAAAACTCAACAACATCTTTTCTTGTAAACTACAACTAGCAGGACTTTGGGTACTTCCCATATATATTCCCTTCCCAAGGCAGTCTTATTCATTCAGAAAACAGAATGAAGGATCACGCTGGCAAGAGAATGCATGAGCAGCTTATTTGTCACAGTGTCTCATTAACTGGCACAATAAGCCTAATCAGGCTATTTCTGATTTGCCACTATTGCTCCCACATCCATGTAGGAAACTGCTAACTAATACTAAGAAACATGTCTAAATTATCAGAAATAATAATTAAAAATTATTCATATAATCATATAAAGGCATCATCACTGAGAACAAGACCATTAGTCAGGCGTTTTATCCTAAGGACTAACCAAAGGCATATTTCCTAATGACATTCAGCCCAAACTTTAGCTGTTTCTGTCTTAACAAGCCATACTAAAAACTCACTACAGCTGAAACTTACTGATTTTCATACAAAGATTTTTTCTTATTTACCACTTTACAGCAGCAACTTTATTATTATTACTGTTACAGCCCAGAGCAGTCACTCCTCTTTGTTTAGTAGAACAGATACTTTCTCTTCCTTGCTACTTTTAAAAACACTAAGGCTTCATGATGTGGTCTATAAACACAATGTACATCTATAACAATTGCTAGTGGTATTTGTACTGTACACGTTGACAATCATAAGGTACCACAGAGAAATCAAATTCCTTGAAGCAAAATAGGTTTTTGCTGGTCTCTGTAAAATACAACACTCATCTAACAGATGTATTTTTTTCCAAGAATGTCTGCTGTAACGTTATCACCACAAAGTCCAAGGCTGTTTAACCAAGCAGCAGATTATGCCGCAGGGCTGGTGGTTTATTTTTGTCTTTTTGTGGTTTACAATTTTCACTTTCTCCTCTCTTACACAGCTCAGTATTTCTGCTGGCTACCAGCATGATAATTCAGAGCCAAGAAGTTCCAAACTAAAGGTAGGTCCCCAGGTGGCTAACCAGGAAGGTAGAACTTTGCAATCTAATGGAGTATTTAAGATATCATGTGAAGGTCTGGTTTTTGCTATGTATCAGTACGTTGGTTTGGCATGGCCTGGTTTTTGGTAGTGTGGGCGGCCACAGAGGTGGCTTCTGTGAGAAGCTGCTGGAAGCTTCCACCATGTCCAGCAGAGCCAATCCCTGATGGCTCTGAAGATGGACATGCTGCTGGCCAAAGCTGGGCCAATTAGAGATGATGGTAACACCTCTGTGATAACATATTTAAGAAGAAAATCAAAACAAAAGTGGGCATGCACAGTTTCTTTCTAGTCAGAGAAGAGGAGGAGGTGAGAACATGTGAGGGAAGACAACATGGAGACACCAAAGTCAGTCGAGAAGAAAGGGGAGGAGGTGCTCCAGGTGCCGGAGCTGAGATTCCTCTGCAGGTCGTGATGAGGACCATGGTGAAACAGCCGTGTCCCTGCACCCCATGGGCTCCACAGGAGATGCAGAGATCCACCCGCAGCCCGTGGGGAGGTGCCCACGCTGGAATGAGTGGATGCCTGGAGGAGTCTGTGATCCGATGGGAGACCCAGTGGAGAGAGGGGGCCCGGCTCCCAGGCTGGAGCAGCCTGTCCTTGGAGGGCTGCACCCTGTGGAAGAGTGACCCACGCCACAGCAGTTTTGGGAGGACTGTGTGCCTGTGGGAGGGACTCACATTGCAGCAGTTTTGGGAGGACTGCTGCTTGTGAGATTGGAGCCACGCTGGAGAAGTTTGTGGAGAGCTGTCTCCTGTGGGAGGGACCCCACAGTCTCACAGGGGAAGGACTCCTCTCCCTGAGCAGCAGAAGGAAAACTGGGGTGACAAACTGACCAAACTGCCACATTGTCTCCCTGTGCTGTTGGTGGGAAGGAGGGCGGGGATGGGGGGGAAAAGGTGTTTTTAAGGGCTTATTTTACTTCTCATTATCCTCCTCTGATTCTGTTAGTAATAAATCACTTTGTACCTTTCAGTTTTGAGCCTGTTTTGCCCTTGGAATGTTTTCTCCCAGTCCTTAACTCATGAATCCTTTGTTAATTTTTTTTCTTCTCTCCTCTGCCCAGCTGTGGCAGGGGAGGGTGAGCAAGCAACTTCCGTGGGTACTTGGCATTTGGCCAGTGTCAAACCATGACAATCAGTCGAGAAAAAAAAATTTAAAACCTTATATATAGTGCAAAAAACCTTAAAAATGAAAAAGAACTGTTTCTTGGATAAAACTGAACAACATATGGTTAACCCAAAGCACAGGCTAGTGTATAAATTTTACAAATACAGCTGAAGACAGATGAGCAAGCAAAGAAATCTTCTTTAATACTATCAGGTTATTTGTACTGCACTAACTAACAGCTCTAAAGAGACTTGGTTAAAAAAACCAATATTAAGAGGACAAAACTTCGGGTATCACCTTGCATCAGACTTCTGCCCAAGTAATGGGTAAAAGTGGGATACTGAAATTAGACATCTGTATGTTGATGCAAGCAGGAGTAATGTGGCAAACTGTGAGGCAAGAAGATACCCTTCCAGAAGATATCTTCAAAAAATGATCCTAGGAAGAATCTACAACAGATATCTTCAGCTAAAGTAGTAGTCACTTCTGGAACACAGGCATCTTTGAGTGCATAGCTGTTTACCACAGGTGGATTCTTTTGAGGGGAAGAGTACAACTGACAACAAAGACATCCAGATGACCTTCACAATTAGTTTCTCTGTCTAAGATGGACAGATAGCATCTTGGCCAAGCGACATTATAAGAGTTGGACTAAATGACTTCATACATACCATGACCACAAGGGAATGCCATTATCAGTTTTCCAAGAAGGAAAAACGAGACAAGCACAATGTGAAATGCAGTACAAAATTCTCTGACTAGATCACTGCAAATAGTCATGACTTACAGAAACCTCTCTGGGAGTGGGCCACAAGGGCACAACACCTCAGATCATTCACTCAGGAACTGAACCTGGAATGGCCAGTTTTCCCTCCACATGCTTTTTGTTTCATTAATGAGCAACGGTAAAGCAGAGTATGCCCAGTTTATTCGGAGTATCTGAAACTGGACCAGCTGCTATTCTGTGAAAATCTGAAGCAAGAGGACACCAATGGCTCACTAAACGAGCAGCTGACACCCTTATTAGACTTCACTGCAACTTAAAATATTTTAGGCTTCTCTTATGAAAACTATTTTCTGATACTTGAGTTCACACTTCTCTCCTCTTGACTTTTTTTTCTATCCTATGTGCTTCACTCATAGTGAAAATTCATTTCCTTTAAAATAAAATCTGAAATTCAAAGAAAGACAAACCCAACAGCTATGAGCCTATCAGATAAAATAGTATTGGGAAGGGAACAATATGTCATATGGAGAAAGAATATGACTTGGCAAAAACACTAATAAGTAAAAGCTTCCAAAGGAAAGCAAATCCAAGAATGAGTTAAAGGGGTTAAAGAGATTAATGGGATTTACAGAGGATGAGCTAAAGAGAAAGTCCAAGCTGACAGTAGCTCTGATAGTTATATAAGGCTTAGAGGAAAAGATTAAATTAGCTAAAGAGAGTAGCAGAATCTATTAAATTCACATTTGTTTGGTGTTTTTTCCATTTAAGAGAACAAAAATAATGTTATATTTGAATATTTAATAATGAAGATTCATGTAATGGTTAGCTACTGATAAAAAGAAGTATTGGGAAAATTCAGTGAAGCCTGAAGAAACCACATGCTACAACTTCCATCAAAGGAGTTTGCAAGTGTATCTGGCATGACAGGCATGGACCAGAGTTTGGAAAGTGATAGAAACATGTGCTACCAAGCAGTCTGGGAGTACTTCAGCTTTTCCTTCTTATAGAAGAGAGATCATCTTCTGATTGTCAATTCTGTGGACACTACACAAATAATGCAAAAACTGTTCACACACAACAGATAGAAGACAATAATTTTATCACTCCTTAGAATGCTGTCTACTCCTGTGAAAGAATCCAATAAATGACATGCAACTTGAAGAAAAAGTTGTTCAGTAACATAGAAATCCATACCTTAGGTGTATGAAGGACTGATACCATTTGACAGCACAATTTGGGTGGAAGTTAAGACATTAAAGGACATGGCAGGGGTGGGTGACACTAGCAGGAATATTAGTCAAAGAACAGAAAGATATAGGAAATTAGGAGCAATTCAAAAAATAGGCTGCAGACAGGTCTTAGACACAAATGGCAGGGGACAAACTAGTGCTGAAGCAGAAGGACAATGCCTCAAATCAGGCTTCTGGCATATATGCTGGTTTCTTCTCTAGAAGGCTCAATTTATTTGCTGTTCTCTTTGGTTCTTGTCATCTTAAGGATATGCACTAGGCTAGGCATATAAACGGAACAGAGGGGAAGGGAGCAGAAACCAACCACCATGTAATAACCCAAAACAGTGCACAGCTACCAGAGACACTGCTGAACACATCCAAAATATAAAAATCCAAGAGGATGATGTCATAGTGCTCATTAAGTCAGCCTCAAATAAATAAATGAAAGCAGTTAAGAACAGTTGAAGATTTACTAAGCATTCCTAATAGCTAATCACTTTGTCTGCCAGTCTTCCCCAGGCTGAGCTTACCACACAAGCTACTGGTAAGAAGCTACTTTCATATAATAATACTTACCATTTTATCTTCAGAGAGCTGAAAAAGCTGATATAAGCACCACAGTTTCAAAAGCTGTTTCTGCTGTTGAAGTGCAGGGGCTTAGGGGAAAGGCATTACAGCTGAGAGGACAGGGCAAAGAATCAACATCACCTATACTTTCTCCACCAGTTAAAGCAGCGCACATGAACACACTGCCTGATAACTGAGGGAAGGAAAATTAGGATACACGGATAAGACATCCTTCTACAGCTCACCAGCAATCCCATGTGAGCTGACACGACTCGTTCATGTCCCAGAACAAAAAAAACCCCACAGCATTTACGTTTATTTTGATTCTCTCTCTTGATTTCACACCTAGTGTGAAAATACTTAGTTAAAAATGAGACCAATATAACAACATCCAACACAAACACTGTTGAAAGAAAACTAGAACATTGTTACAAGCCATGACCATGGGTAAGGTCAATGCTGCATGGCCAAACATCCTCTAGCCAGAAGTGAATACATTTGATCCCAAGAAATTAATCCACAGAAACTGTACAAAATTGTTCATAAGTATGAATAGAAAGGATTCTCAAGGACAGCTTTCAGATTAGGAGCTATTTTTCAGGACTTCATTTGGATTACTAACCTTAATTTACATAAATACATGACACTCAGAGATAGGAAAAGAGACACAACTTAATGAACTTTCATGTTAGCACCCTCAGGCTTTTGGTAACCAGCAGTCTTCCTTACTGCTTTCTTTCTACATAGAGTATCAAAGTTTTGACTGAGTTGGCATTCAGGAAAGACATTACCTTTTTTGATGAGACCAGTTAACCAAGAACAGGACATGACATTTGACAGGGGAATAAAAAGCGGAATTTTCACAATAGAAAACAGAGTTACATAAGACAGTGCTGCTTTTACTACTGAGACTCAGAAAAGATTCATATCTAAGAACTAGATATTGAATGGTTATATGATATGACATCCTACTCGATTTAGAGAAAATTCAAACTCAAGGGGACAAAGAACAATGGCATCATTAAATAGGACTGGACATAGTAAGATCTTAGCTCCTTAAGTCTCAAGATATTAGAGCTTAAATTGTGCTTTCATTAAGAACTGAATTGAAAGTAAGCTATTGCACAAGGGACAGAATAATAACTGAATCCAACTCTTTATTATGAAACAACTGAGGATCCAAGCTTCTTTCTAGCAACACATTATCCAAAAATTTTTCTCCTCTCAGTTTTTTTCTTAAAATTACATTAAAACAAAAAACTCTGCTTTTATGTGCTACTAACTTTCCTGGAATTTCTTTCTTGTTTTCCTCCTCAGATTTTGTGATGTTTCAGGAAAAAGCATAGCTGTGTATTCTTACAATGTCTAATATTATGAGGGATTTTTAATTCCCAGACAGGAACTTTATAACTATCAAAATTTTTAGCCATTTTTCCTACGTTGAGCCAATCCACATCAGAGCAGCATGCAACGTACAATGCAAAATGGTGGCAAGGCAAAGGGTGAGTATTGTGGGGACATGTTTTTAAATCACTATGAAGCTCAAGTAAAACCACAAGTGCAATTTGAACATTTTATTGCTTGTTCCTATGGAAAAAGATGTCTGGATCACTGTTTCAGTGAGGCCTCTGACAAAACACCCATCCTAATTCAGAAATGACACTGGTCAATACAAAGAAAAGAAATCCCTGGATGATGACAAGAAAAATGAAAGAAAAGGGATGAGTAATACAAGCTTGAATTCATATAGAGCATATTCACTCTTCTGTTCAGGCGTGGCAGCTGTTTGTTAATCACCATACTGCGCCAGGATACAGCAAGTTTACTCATATTTCTTGGCGAAGAAATTCAGAAAGCACTGTCTAATAGCTGAGGTACCCATTTCTCCCTACCCTCCAAGTAAATACTTCCCGTTGCAGACTGGTTTTGGGTGGATTTTTTGTGAGGAAAGTACAATACCATTTAATACTAAAGAAATACTATACATATTTTTCAAAAATAGATTTGCATAGTTATTTCTGAAACATAATTTAAACATTAAGCAACACAGCTTGATGTATTTGGGAACTACAGCCAGCTCAGAAGCCAAGCCCAGCAGTAAGCAACTCAGTGCTTACAAAAATGCTGCTATGGAAGCCAGAGAAGCAGTCCTCTAATCCAAGGTGGAATTTTCCTTTAGAGTTAAATTACATAGAATTTAAAACCAAGAGTTTTATCAGATTGTCTCAATAAGAAAGTATCATTGTCAGACGGTTTTACAACAGCAACATTTCAGTTTTTCAAAGGATTTCACAGAGCTGGATTGTTTTCCACATCAAATCACATATAACCACAAAAGCAATTTCTGAACCCAGTGACAGCTTAATGATAGTGAACTCTCCAAGTAATAAAGTGTGTGTTTGTGGGACAGGTTGCTTCACTGATCCTAATGAGAGGAAGAAAACACGGATGTATGTATATGTGCTAACATTTTTTGCTGGCAATATGAGAAGGTGGCAGCATTAAAAATAGACAGCTGGTGTTAACTGACGCCAGCACGATCTCAGTCTATGAGAGTCATTGGCCATGGTTGGAGATAGAAAGGTGTGAAATCAAAAATGACACACCAAGTGAAAAAAGAGAAACTAACTACAGTGTTAGTCCACATGCATAAGTCACATGCAGAGAAAGCCACAAAACTGTTTGCCATAACCAACAGCCAAGGACTAAATGACAACCTTCAGGAAAGGAGAATCCAGACTGCAGATATGCACAGAGCAGAAATAAAACATTTTCTCTTTCAAAAAACCCAAGAAATATAAAAGAAATAATGAAAAACTATGTATTTCTCTCCTACTGGAAGAGTGCCTTTCCATGTGAAAATGAAAATTGAATGGTCACAGCAAAGCTGTAAATATGCAGTCTCCAGTCTTGTAGAATTTCCCATTCTGTGGCTCTTTTTTGCAAAGGAGATTTCACTCTATATTAAAACTACAACATTCACAATGATGTCCTGCTCCCTGTGTCCTTCTTAGCTTCATGTCTTCTGAAACAGCAATTAGAGATGCAACTGTCTGTATTGGCAGCATTATCATTTTACAAAACAAAAAGCAAGAGAGAATAATAGGTAGACTGTGGCCAAAACAGTCTCTCAGACTGTTTACAATGAGAGTAAGAGAGTATTTGAAGAGGTATCTACTTGAAGAGAACAATACTATTTTTAAAAAGTGCAGATGGGAAATGTTAAGGTTAAATTATAGAGCAGCAAAAGCCATGTAACACTTGCACATGAAAGCACCTCGTTTCTTCTACAGATCCACAAGTCTAAAGCCAATTCTATATGTCCGCTACTGCCAATGCAGAGAATATTCTTTAGTAAGTTCCTCTGCTACACCTTTATCATTTCTCTTTACCATATCTTGTGGAGATAGATATCTACCTTTGCACAGCTTAGGGAAAAAATAGCCAATGCAAACAAGTAGCTACAATAAAGCTACATCCAGATTCAGAAAGAAGCCATTTTGACTGCTTGGGTGAGAGAGATTGATCCTCTCTCTGTGTCCAAAGCGGGGAACACATCTTCCACATGGAACTCTCAGTTGTGCCACAGAATCTGCAGAACAGTCCATGCCAATAATGTCTTGGCACTTTGTGAAAGCTATAAACAGAGAGTGACCAAATTCTCTATGGGGATCTATCACCTCCCCTGGATTAAAGATCTGTATATCAGTTTTTACAGTGCTGACTCATGTGCATCTGAAACCAATCCAAAAGAAAGGCAGAAAATTATGACAGCTGATCCCAATACAGATATTCTCTCATTTACATTACACTTCTCTATTCAAAACATGCAAAAGTTTACAAAAAATGTTGCAGACATCATCACAAACCAAAATGATAAGGAACAACTGAGAAGCCTCCAAGATGTTGGAAAGAATTGTGAAAGCAGAGAGGAGACTATAAAAGAGCAAGCATACACTCTTAGAAATCTGGGACTTATTTAGACCAAGAGCTGCTGAAGGAAGGTATCAAGCCAGTGCTGGGTAAGATGTGCTGCCTTCTTGGGTTTTGCATTGTACAAAAGGGTACTTTCGTTTCATTTACAAACACGAATTAGCACATTCTTACACTAGCAATATCCAGCAGCTCTCAGTTACTTACATTCAGAAAATGAGGCTTCGCATCTGTTTTCTTGAATTACTATCTCAATTCTAAAACTAAGGTTTTCTTCAAAGCCTCTGATTTCACCAGCAGAAGCAACAAAGAATTGCACTGAACTGTCATCCACTGACATGATGCAAGGATATTCAGTGTATCTATTCCCACAGTGTTTTGTATAGAAGGGCAAGTTTTCTAAGTAGTGGGCAGTTAATGGTGCAATTAGTATTAGACTTCTGTGCTCTTATTCCAATGCATGTCAGAAAACTGTCCTACTTTTCAGGTATATACGCTGTTGAGAGGTTAGTCAATACTGTAACTCCTTTAAAAATCACTATGTAAGTTGCAGAAGCTGTGCTCTTCAGAAAATTACTTCCTCCAAGTCTAAGAGATCATACCTGGGACAACCACATATAGGAATCTAATCAACACTTGGCCTAAATTATTTGGGTAACTGTCTCCAGAAAGTACATCTTGTCATCTTCTTTATCTCAAAGCTTTGACAAATGGAGTTGAAAAATTTCCAAAAAGAGCAAATGTCATGTTAGATAACATGAGCCAATGCCCCTAACATTACAGAAGTCCAGTTCTCTATGGGTAGTCCTAAAGTCTGATTGCTCGTATATACCTCTACTGTTTACCTCAGGTTACCCTGGACCATGGCTTTCCCAGATTAGTATCAAAGACAAGGAAGCCAGTGACTGGGTGACACCGTGTAGCATCTGAAAGGGAAATAAAAGCAACAATCTTCCAAGCATGCATGAGATACTGTATTGTTGGGCACAGAACACAAAACTACCTCAGGAAAGGAATTATCAAAATTGTTCAAAATGGCCAATGTTGACTGAAATTAGTCAGCTAGATTTGCAGGTCAAACTCAAAACCAGAATATTAAATCAGCACACAGAGTTCATCCTATTCAGTATAGAGGCAGAAAAACCAAGCAGTTTATTTAACTGCCTAGTACCCTCTCTATAGCTTTATCCATCTGGTTAGACAAGTCCCAATAGGCCACAGTCAGTTGTTTTGGGGGAAAAAAAAAAAATCAAGCTAGTTCTCTGCATTTCAGTTCAACAGAGTTCCCAGCTATGACATCCACTTCAGCGTAATGTAAAGCTCTCCCATTACTCTCAGCTGAGGTGAAGTGACGAAAGAAAAGCAACCTGTGTGGAAGAGGACAGCACAGTTACAGCTTTTCTGTAAAGGTAAGGAAATAATTTCTAATTGATTTTACTATAAAGTCTTGGAAAAAAAGTCATGCTATTTATGTTTTTTTAATAAAGGATGAACTGCTGAAACACATGGCAAAGGCACTGGCTCTCTCAAGGATTGACTTAACTGAATACCCTTCATTGGTCTTTTTAAACTAGTACCAAAACTTACCGGGAACAAAAAACATTTAATCAGATTACAGTCATTAATTTTAGATTTGCATTCACACCACTCATTATTGCTAATTATTAGTATTAAAAATGTTCTGAACTCAAATCTCAGACAGTTAGTTCACTACCATTTTCATCTGACATCTAGAATTAAAATTATTTATTTCTGGATATACATAGGACAAATCACCTAATAGAGTGGCTATCAACTACCATATGAGGTATATATTTTCTTTTACTATAACTACCTTCTCATATTGTTCTGTTAGACTTGAAACCTATCTCTCAACCTATAAAACTCTTTAGACTAAAAAAAAAAAAGACAGAACCTATAAATGACTAATTACTCCCTTTTTCTTATTTTTCCTATTTATAGGCTCTTTTAAGAATACCAGCTCACCTGTTAATTTTTTTTGCTGAAAATAAAAAGGTGCCAAAAAAATCAAATAAAACATCCTCCCTAGAAACCCTCTTGCAGAGCTGAAAATACTAATCAATGCATACTGCTTAGAAACCTACAAAACCGTGTGTAGGCACCATGCCAAACGAGAACAGTATGACACATGCTGATCTGCACTTGGATTACAAATGCCTCAGGCATCTATTTCCATACAGCATCCATGACAGGAAGAAAATGTAAACAGCCTAAATTTGGAAGAAAAGTTACTACCTGTTTCAAGTTGCAACACAGGAAGACAGCCCATAAGGAGTATCAAAAGAGGGCCCCTTGTGTTCCCCTAGTGACACAAACTATCTTAGTGTACAGCAGCCCCAGCTGCTGTGCACAGCGAGTGACGGGAGAGCTGCTGGGAAATACTGCAGTAATCACTGTTAAGGCAGCCCATACTACAGAGGCTTTTTCTAGCAGAGGCAAACACACAGCACCTTTCTGTGAAATAGACTGCATATTTTAGACTAAAAGAACTGCCCACCCTCGACTCTATGATCCTCTCATCAGTAGCTTCTTGTATTACTCTCACACTGGTCTGGGTCAGACAAACTCTACATTCTCAGCACTGTCCGTTCCATTCAGAAGTTTAACAAACACCACCCCACACTGAGTAACAAGCACCTTGAATACCACAGAGCAGCTAAATCCAGGGTTACTTGATACTGCACTGGGAACTGTAATGAGTATATTTGGATATCCTGTATAACTGAGATAGATCCCAGACAGTAAGCACAGACCCATTTTGTTTTCTCACACAAATTTTTCAGTTGTGCTGTAAAGAGCTACTATTGTGTTACAGTATCACTGTATTATCTGTTGTTAACTGCAAGAAAAACAACTTATCTTGTACACAATTATAATGCTATAAAAGCTATCAGTTGCATCCTTTACAGAACATTAAAAATATCATACTGACAGTACAATAACTACTTGTTAGCTTATTTTCATTTTTAAACAATATTTGCAACTGAAGGGCATATAATAAATATCCAAGACATCTGGGCAATGAAGCAAGTGCTGTCATATGTCATGAGAGTCACAGCCTGGTGCCAAAGATCACCACTGTTCTGCAGCTGCTGATGCCCATGACCACAAATGGCACTAAGTGGTACAATGCTCTCCTATATCAGCAGAGACAAACAGATGAAGTAGCTCCTGCTCACTAGATGATGGTTGTGGCTCACCCTTTTCTTTACAGTCTTCTACATTTCTGCCTAGAAAAGGAGCACTTTAGAAAACTTTTTGCTCTTCTGAGCATTCTAGTGCCACAATCATGAAAATAAGGTAACAGTGTGAGACTGAAAGATTTCCCACACTTTCGGGACTTTTCCTTCCAGAACAAAGTTGAGGCAAACAAGAAGAAAGACGAGTCAGCGCTGCCAAGGCAGTGCTCCTCATTTTCTGGCAGCACACGTTACCATCCCTCCTACAAAGCTCACAGTTCAAAACCCACGCAAATGCCACAAAAGCCTTGCACCTGGCACAGTGCAGAGGCTGCACACACAGGCCAGTGCAGCACCGCACACTTGCAGCTGCACGGGGCTCACTTCTGCAGCACCACAGCCCCTGGCAAGCTCGCGGGAACCCTGCGCCGGCCGGCTCTGCACGCAGCATGGCACCATTCCCAAAACGTTCTCCACAACCAATTCCTGGGAAGGAAAAGCACTCAGAAAACCTGCTGGACTTCAGGAATATCACACACTCAAAACAGACACCCAGCGCCCTCGCTTCCACAATCAACTCTTGGCTCCACTGAAACAACTTTGCCTGAAGNAGCCACAAGACTCCTGCCTACACCCACAGCTGCAGTCAGCTTTCCTCCCTGAAACCAAATGCTTTCCTACATTTGTTCCTTCAACCATAAAACTGCAGCATCTAACAGCACATCTTCATAGAAAAAGTTGCCATGGAGATTACTTGATGGAATTAAAATGTTCTGGGAGCCTGCAGAATCAGCACCAACATTCATAGTCTCAGCAAGGTTTTGAAAATTATTGATTTGCTGGTAATATCCACAACCTTTGGAAAAATGAGAACCAAAAAAATGACTGTAACATGGAAAAAAATTTCAAAGACTAACTTTGTCCTTTTTGGGGGGGGGGGATTGTACCAGAACTCCCTCCCAAAATTGTATTTACTTTGTTTTTAAATTCGTGGGAATACATGCATATGCATTAAAATTCTGCAGAAAGTCAGAAAGAGAGATCAAGCTTCAGATAAAATATGGATTTCATTCATGTTCCTTCAGTCTAGCGTGTGCACAGATACACCCACACAAAAGAACTCCAGTTCAATAAAGCCAGAAAGTATCACCATTTTAACAAATCGTGGTGAGAATTTAATGTCCAGTCTTTAATGAGATTTGTTCCAATTCATTGTAAAATAGTCTCTATACTTCTAGATAATGGGAAGAACACATCAACTGGCTCTCCCAAGTCATCCCATTTTTGTTTTTTTAAGGAAAGACAAACAAAAAGGTTAAAGAAAAATACAAACTGTGTCAGATGGAGCACACTTCCATTCACAAACATCGTATCCCAAGCAGACCACATCTACTATCTTTTAGTAGTTTTACACAACACACACAGGCAGATTAAATACATCTAATTACAACATATATAGTATATTAATCCTCTTTACAAGATGAAGGATTTCTAGCTTGCATCTACATTTTAGGAATAAACAACATACATACTACAAAATTTCCACTCTAACTTCAGAACAAGAAGCTAATTTCTACTGCCTGTACAGGAGCATCTTTTATACCACAGCCAGCCCCCTGACCATCTTGGTGGCCCTGCACCAGGCCTGTTCCAGTGTATCAATCTCTTTCCTGCACAGGGGAGCCCCAGACTGGGCACAGCACTCCCAATACAGTTTCACAAGCCCAAGCTGAAGGGAAGGATCG
>VYZT01060406.1:9553-35935 GCA_013400735.1 Pomatostomus ruficeps | reverse complement strand
ATACTATATATATATATAGTATAAAGTATATGTATATATATATACTATATAGTATATACTATAAAGTATATACTATATACTTTATTTCTATTTGTTTTTCTCTATGTCTCTGCTTTCTGTCATTTTACATGATATAAAAGGAAAAAGAAATATGCTTTTTTATCTACTTCCTTGCCCTTTCTGATTTTGAAAAGTACATTTGCCTGCCACTTTGATATTTCTAGTTGTCTCAATATAATACTGGTAAAAATAGGAATAAAATTGCCTGTGAGTGGAGTGGAAAGAATGAGTGACTGCAGTATTCAAACTGCAAGGGAACATAAATTCTACCTCCATTCATTTAATCATTTCTGTATAATTGGCCAGTTATTTTTGGTTGTTCTTTCCTTAAATATTCCTGGAGGTCATTTTCTCTTCCTCTTTCTTCCGTTCTTTTCCCACCCCTTTCTGCCCTCTGCATCATCAGATGGCATTTTCTAAACTGTGTTTTGAAAAAAGACACTTCTGTACCTTCCTTGCCAAAGTTTTGAGATAAATATCTTTATTCCTATTTATTGGGTTGAAGAATTAGGGCACTGGGAGATTGTTACTTGTCTTTGACCAGAGTTTGCTGTTTTCCATGTCAGTAGCTTACTGTGATGATCTCATTTATGTTAGAAAGGGACCTTGAGAGAGAGAGCTCAACACACTAGATGGTGAAGTGATAAGGAACACTTAATAGAAAAGTAATAAAGATTTTCTGTCAAGAGAGTTTCTTACCTGCCTTTATTGTAGCATGCATACTGTAGAAGCACGCAGTGTGATCCGCAGTCCTTCTCAGCTTGGTGTTAAAGAGAAAAAGGCAAAAGGACAACTGGAAATAATGAAATCATTCTATTCCAGAACACAAGCACTGAGAAGAAAAGCCTCTCCCTCTGATTTACATTCAGGAGAAGAAAATTATTTTTTTCCCCCAATATAGTTAAAGGCCCAGTCTTAGGTATTGACCTATCACCCTTCCCTAGTGTCTGTTACTGTTAAAATTGTGATGCTAGAAAGACATGCTTCTAGACAGACATCTTAAACTTAGTGAGGAGGGAAAGGGAAAAGGTGGGCAGAGGAGAGAAGGAAAACTTGTTCCCAGAGTGCACTCAGATAAGTTCAATGGATATTGGAAAGCTAACTATGTATATATATAATCTTCCTGTTAAATAGGACCCTGAATTTCATGTGCTCTAATGGGCCATGCTGCCTATCCTGTACATGACCAGTTTGAAACTGTCAGTCTGTACTGGGCACTAACATAGTGGTCGATTTTTGATTGAGGTTATCAGGTTCATAGCTTCTCAAGTCTCTCTTCTGTCTATTAGATATTGAATACATTTAATCTGAATAGATCTTATTTGGTGTGAAAGCATTTTCAATAGAATTGACATGTTAAGAAGCTGAGAAAACACTTTAAAGACACTGGTTACTGTTGTAGTTATAACACAGTGTATTTTATCTTCCTTGATTAATTAAAGTAGGGCTTAGCTGAAGAGGACATTTGACTGTTTGCTTATGTGCGTATATTATCCTTCTTGTACCTTGTGAACGTATCATGCTGTAAAGGTATTTGCCCAATTCACAGGGCCCCAGGTTTCCCTTCCAACCACAGGAGAGATAGGGCTGGAATATGAATCAAGTCTTTTTAACTGTATCCTTTTGTGACATTGAAAGTGACAGTATGAGTTAAGTATGTGCTGTTGTGCATCCCCAAAGGTGAGTTGAGGACTGTAATGGCATTCAGTTCAAGTCAACTAAAAGCTGTTGTTGGGATTCTTAAAATATGTGGTGAGTGTTATAATTATGTTTCAGATGGTAATCTGTTATTATCTCTTCTCCAGGTCAAGGATCCATTGCTTTCTTTCTCTTTATAAAATGTAATGCTATGGTATTGTGGTCCATGGCTAGAATTCCCATGCATAGTAGTAATATAGATTATAAATAGGAACAACCTACGCATAACCTGTGTCAAGTGAAACACTGCATTCTATTCTCCTGATGTAGCTAATGCATTTCTAGAATTTTGTGGACTTCAGCCTAAGATGTCTGTGTCTTAATGCAATAATCCTGAATTTTTAGAAACTCACTGACATGGACCTTTGTAGGATATAGTTCATCTTTCACAAAAAAGAAGAGATTTCTTTTCATGACAAGAACTATTAACTGACTGATCTGTTTCTCAAAAATGCTACTGGCTTGAGTAGTATCTGCATGCTTCTTGCAGCAATCTGTTTCCAAGTATCCCCTTCAGTAAATATTCACTGTCACTTAAAAATGTCTTTTATAGTTCAAGTAATTCTAAAATAACTTAAGGGAACACTGCTAAGTTTTTCTTTACATGCTATTTCAGTCCTTGGAGCAGGATATATACTACCGTACAACACAGGACATTTTGTAATCTTTTCACATATACTTGGTCTTTCTTTAAAGCAAATGAAATAACATTTTATTTATCTTAGGAGCTTCCATGTAATGAAAAGAAAGTGCTGTACATATGAGCTGTCCAGGTAGAATAAAAATAATTATCATGATATTATTTGCCAGAAAGAATGAGAACAAAAACCTATTTCCACAACTTTCATGCTCACTGTGAACACAAGTGTAGAAAAACATGTAAATTATGATAACTACTTTATATCTGCTTAACTTCTTGCAAAATAGCTTGTGATTAAATTCAGAAGTAATTGACAAAGTGGAAGAGTTTCAGCTCATGTTAATACATTTAGGTGGAAAGAGTTGAAGTTGCACAATGTGATAACTGTTCTGAACACACGTCCTGGGACTCTGTGGTTAATCTCAGCACTTAACACTAGAGCTATTGCACTGAGGGTCAGAAAAGATTTGCATGTTTAGCAGCTTTCATGTAAAGCAAAAGATTAAAAGTTCTGGGATTTGTGCCTTGGAGCTCAAAATACATCTACAATGCCTATATAAGCACATATAATACATATGGCACACATAATAGGAGCTTAGTACTGTTTCTTGCAGGTGTGGTCTATTTGCTTGTGGGCTATTTGGGTACTTGTAGAACTGAAAAGTTTTACATATCATTGATGTAAACTCCATGGTTGTATTTACAAAATACAATTGATGATTTAATGCTTGGAATAAACTACTGAATGCTTCTATTTTACATGAACACAGTCATATTGAGTAGAAAAATGTATATTTTTCCTCATCTTTGCTCCTTTCATATTACAGTATCTTAATTTGTTTTTTTGCTTTTGAGAAGTGTTAGAAGCATGACCCTTGATAGCAGGATTACTTTCTTAAAGAAAGTGGAACAGGTAATTAGTATGGCATCTACTAGTAATAGCTGATAATACCATTGTATGTAAGTGTACATTTATGAGTTGATGAATTTTATAATTTCTAATCTATTTGGATTTAGAAATTATATACTTAGAAATGGATCTGTTAGTGCCTATTCAAGAGCGTTATTGTATTCATTTTATTAAAAGCTTTCAATCAAACCTTGTAATTTCTTTCTGTCTGAAGAGGGTAGGACATGCATGAAATATGAGCTTTTTGTTGCACCCAATAAGAATTGCAAGGGTGGTTTGCAAACTAGCTCCCCAATTTAAAATGTGTGCTTGCAGTTCCCCAGAATGACATTGTCATCCGAATTCTTTTCTTATCATTGTTTCCTGTTTTGTACTTTTCTTCTAGCTTTACTTTTTAAATTGCGGGATGGCAAACATCATGTGAAATCAGAAGAAAGGTATAACAACTCAGCAAGTCATATGTAAAACATGGAAATTGAAGAGCTAGGGAGAACTTTATTAATTGCTGTAGAACTAGAGACATTAGACTGAATTCTCTCTAAACAAAAAAACTCACCAAATTCCCTGAATGCTGTATCAGTTTCCATATGGATAAAATAGTTTTGCCATGCCATGTTTTTTAAATATGGCTGCTGCTCAATGTTACAGGCTTTATATGCTTGATATCTCAAGGATTGCTGAGTTAAGGTGCCTGAGAGGAGGTTATACTGCTTTGTAAGTGGCAGTGTGCACACTAGAATGGCAAAATAGGCATTTGCATAGTGAAAGGAGTTCCAGCTCTCCTTATTATTACTGAGCAAGAAAATGGAATCCTAAACAGGTATCCATATAGGGCCCTTATGCACTTTTCATATTACCTTGCCCATATATCCAGGCTAGAAATAATTTCTGATATTTTGCCCAATTGGTGTGCTTCTTTCCACTTCCCCAGGACTTCTGTTACATTTATTGTACCAACCAGGTTTAGCTTGGGGAGGGAATCACAGCTGGGTAGCAAAAACCACTTTCTTGAGAAGTCATGCCTTACCTCAGAAATTTAAAACAATAATAGCAATGGGGAAGAGAGGTACCTCATATTGCTGCATATAACAATTTTGAGTCAGGTTGGCAGAAATGCTGATCACAACATTATAGCTTTCTATGCTTTTAATGAAACTTGGTATGAAAATGATAAATACTTCTGAAAACTAGACTTGGGTTCACAACCTGGACAGGAGAATGCCAGAATTAATGTTGAGATGTTAATTTTCCTGTACTTAGGTTTTTCAAGTGTAAAATAGAAATAATTACATGACCTAATTACTTGGGAGTGTTGTAAAGATATATTAATTTATATACAAAGTGCTTTGGTATTATTATGAGAATGTTATAGACATACCTTTGAGGAAATTAGTAATCCTATGGTGTAGGAGGTAGTCCATTTAGATAAGGATATTAGCTGGGGAATCCAGCAGAAACTTTGAGTAATTGCCCGTTTCAGAACATAACTGTATCCTGCGCATTTTGCACAGTAACCTTTAAAGCAGCATGTGTGTGTGTATGTGTGTGTCTGTCTGATTTGGAGACCAAAGTGAAATGGGAAATGGGTACAGCTGCAAACAACTTCCGTGGGTTTCTGATAACACTGGAGAATTACTTGGTGAGGAAATGAAGGGCCACTAACCACAGAGTATTATTGGCTTCGTGTTAACAAAGGAAATCTTGTTGCTTAACTACTTGTGGGTTTTAATCCCAAATGACATAATATTTTGGAACTTGAATAAAACCAGTGTTAGTATATTGCACGTTTATGTGATTTAAAATTGAATAAAGATCAAAATGCTAAATTGTTTCATGTCACTTCTGTAGCTGGTGAAAAATGCCAGGCTCAGTTATTGTTCATTTATGTCACACAGCTCGAAGTGCATGTAGCAGCCTCCATGTGCCCAAATGTTTACCTGTGACATGCAGAGAAAGTAAAGTATTTGATTATACTGTCTCTAGAACGGATTTTTTTCTTTACTGAAAATGTGACTGGATTTAACCCAAATGTTTGTAAAAAGAGTTTAATTCTGCAAAAACCTACTTGAATTTTCCTTTTTAAAAGCACGTGAAGTGCTATTAGACTGCTGGTCTTTTTTGTAACTGGGAAAACAAGTTCATATCTGAAATTTCAAATAGTATTTTCATATCCACTAACTCTACACTATTTAGAGATTTAGCATTTGAAAATATAGAAACTTGGCTATAATAGAGGCAGCTATTTTAAAAATTACTTGAAAGCATTTATGTAGAGAGCACATCTTTTGAATCTTAGGTGGTGGTGTTGGGGCTTTTAAAATTTATTTTATTTGTTCTCCTACATCTCTTTGGAAAAAGAGAAATTTTGGGAAAATAAATGGGAAGCACAGCAGTCCTTTCCTTTTCCTTTATTTGTCCCTGTAACTACATAAAAACTTCAGGTCATGCACTGCATGATCTGTGTTGTAAACCAAGAGTAAAAGAAAGTGAAGTTCTCTTTCAATTTTTCCGTGTTCTGATGCAGCAGTCATGGAAACATAGGCTTGGGTTGGAAGAGACCTTAAAGCTCATCTGGTTCCAACCCCCCTGCCATGGGCAGGAGTGCCACCCACTAGTTCAGATTGCTCAGGGACCCATTCAATGTGGTCTTAAGCACTTCCAGGAATGGGACATCCACAGCTTCTCTGGGCAACCTGTTCCAGTTCTTCACTGCCCTCTGAGTAAAGATTTTCTTCCTAACATCCAATCTAAATCTTCCCTCATTCAGTTTAAAACCACTCTTCCTTGTCCCATCACTATCTGCCCATGTGAAAAGTGGCTCTCCTGTTTTAGAAGCCCTCTTTAGGTACTGCAAGGCTGCTCTAAGGTCTTCCCAGAGCATTCTCTTCTTTGTGCCAGGCAATCCAAACTCTGTCAGTCTGTCCTCATACGAGAGATGCTTCAGCTCTGGTCATTTTCGTGGCCCTCATCTGGCCCTGCTCTAACAGGTCCATGTATATCTTGTGCTGAGGACCAGCCCCAGAGCTGGAATGCAGCACTCCAGGTGGGTTTCACCAGCGCAGAGCAGAGGGGCAGAATCCCCTTCCTCAGCCTGCTGGCCACACTGCTTTGGATGCAGTTCAGGATGTGGTTGGCCTTTTGGGCTGCAAGCGCACATTGCAGGGTCATGTCCAGCTTTCCATCCACAAGAACACCCAAGCCCTTCCCCACAGGGCTGCTCTCAAAGAGTTTATCTCCCAGTCTGGACTCATATCTGGGATTGCCATGACCCAGGTGCACCTTGTACTTTGGCTTGCTGAAGTCCATGAGGTTCTTGTGAGCCTACCGCCCAAGTTTGTCCAGGTCCCTCTGGATGGCATCCGGTCCTTATGTTGTGTCGTCCGCACCACTCAACTTTGTGTCATATGCAGATTTGCTGAGGGTTCATCTGAAATGCTGACGGAGCCAGACTCTTCCTATATCATCTGTTCTTTTGAGCTGGAGTATATAATATACAAAATTATAATTGTAGCCGAGGAAGAAAGAGTGATCAGATACTGTTGTGAGCCACTTACAAAGTTCTACTTTCACATACATTCAGAGATTGGTATTAGTCTTTCCTTTGTAGGATCTCTGAGTAGTGTAACTTTAAGTTGTTAAAGTAACTACTAAGTAGTGTAACTAAAGTTGTTAACATTAGCATTGATTAACTTTGTATTAAGTGAAGATTACTCAGAATTAGTGCCCTGATTCACATCTAGCTTGGCTTGATTTTTTTTTAATCAATGAAAATAGAAGATCAATCCCAGAAAAAATGTAGTTCTATATTAAGTAATACAATTTTTCTATCTGAAAAATCCACAGTGGAGTCACAGTTCAAGGACTAACTCGAAGTGAGCTATGAAATGGTTCCTCAGTTTTGCTGAGAGCCAAGGCAAGATCTTTGACAGCAGTTTACCCGATCATCTCTGTTATGAGCATTGCATGAAGTTTTTTATGTATATGGTTCAGTTACAAAAGCAGTTCCCTTTAAAACAGTGGATAAGGCTGCAGTGCACTTATTCTAGTACATTCTATATTCTAAATGTAGGAAATGACAAAAACAAGAGGAAAAAAAGGGGGAGAACAGCATTGTATAAATCTCCAAATTCTCACTTAAAAATTGATATTTTAGGGTTTAAATGTATAAGGGGTTCAGAGTACTATCAGTAAAGTAAGATTATGTCAGGTTTAAAAAGATCTTTCAAGATGAAGTGTAATTTTGTGGTAATAATTCTGTACTTAATTATTGAAGATGGTATATTTCAAAACAAGATGAGAAAAGTGAGTGATGGACATCAGGTAACTTAGAGTTAATTACTGTGAAGGCATTTGAGCTTTGAACTGGTGTGGCTTTTGAAGGCAAGAGTATTTTCACAAAGTAAGCAAAGAGGTAACAAAAATTTATAGTGTTCTGTTGATAGAAAGATCAAAGTTCATTCTCGAGGAAATGTATCATCCCTTAGTAGTTTCCTTAAAATAACCGTATGTGGGTTTTCTTGTTTAATCTTTCATTCAAAATTATTTTAACCATTTGTTATTATTTATTAATTACCTTTTTTCGTGATTTTGTCTTATACTGCTTTTGACTTACAGTTCTATGTTTCATCTTTTGTATGACAGAAACTAGCAAAAGAATATGAATAACAGTGAAACTAGACTTACCCTAAATGCTTTCAAGCACTCAGAATGCAGGATCATAGACATTGTAATGTAGCTATTTGGGTGTTTGTTGTTATTTATATAGTTATTTTCATTATTTCCCAAATAATTTTACTACTAAAAAATTACTGCAGAAGAAGTTAATACCACTGTCTTAGTAAATCCAGGCTAAAAATAATGTAGTCAGTGACTATTTAGAGTATACATGGTTTACTTTTAGTTAGATATGTTTGGAATTTTCTACAATTATATGATCAGTTCATTTGAAATCGAATTGAAATTGAAGCTCTACAGTATTTGTTGGATTGGATGGCTTAGGTGTTTATGTAAATTATCTTTTCTTCCTTATGCTGTACATAAATAATACTTGGTGGGCTGCTTGTCTTTGCTTCATGCTCTAATCATAAATATGATTAATGAGTATTCTGCTCAGCAAAATCCAGGATGCTGTTAAAATAGTTCAGGTAGGTAACTCAACTTCAGATGTGCACCTTGCACTTATAGTAGTAGGATGGAGTAATTAAATCGCCTGGTTACGGGTAAACGTGGTGTCTGGTGGTATGAAATACTAGCCATAGGATGAAGTAACCTACTTTTTAATCCTATATACGAAGCCTACCGTCTGTCTTGGGAACAACCAACAGGCTCATAAACACTGAGCTGGAACTGATGATCTTGGTGTGTCCCTTCCAACTCAGCACATTCTGTGACGTTACTGTACTTCAATAAATGTGCTGCACAAACACACCCTAATGGACAGGGTGTTATCCCTTGTTTGATGCAGTCCTGACTTGGGTAGGACTGAGATATCAATTATTGCTTGACTTTTCATGGAGTACCATTCAAAGGGCAACAGTGTGTTTTGTGGATGAAATCCAGAGCATATGCACCAGCATCTGAAACAGGAATAAGGAAGTACCTAAGTAAAAAGAAAAGGTGATCTGAAGAGCAAATAGAGCGTGTGGTTCTTAATGTGTGTCAGACTTTTCAGTCTGAAGTATACTTAGGTGTCTGTACAGTGTAGGAGTGTCCTGTTGGCTTTTGCTTGAACTGCTGCATATGGGAATTGAATGGGAAAGGGCACAAAACTGTGAAAGACTGTACTGGCTGAGTGCCATCATGCTGTACTTGACAAAAAGGGAATAGTGATTTCATCAGAGTGTACTGCACTAAGTCTCCATTTTAATTTTTCTAAAGCTAGCGTATTTTAATTAATTTTTGTAACTTATCAGAAAGTTTATGTATGAAGTGGAAAATCAGTCCTTTAGCCCCAAAGGACTGCATTTAGACTACCCAGAAAAATCTGCCAGCCACAGGCTGTGATCTCTGCTAGGCAGAATGAATATTTGTTCTACCTAAACAACTGCATAGCAAAAAAAAAGTTAAAATTCAAGAGGACAGAGAGAACAAGCAAGCAACAGCAGAACTAATGGAGAGAGTATATGGCTAGGAGAATTGAAAGAGGAATCCAGGCTCTCAATTTTTCTTGAAAAGTGGTATCATTTTGCAGCCTTTATTGAAAGAACAGTAATGATTGCTTTTTAAGTGTTGTACTTGAGCAGAAGAGGCATTTTCAGCCATTTAAGGTGCTTGTAAATGAGATTTCTAGTTTCCTTTGGGACTGTATATTTACAATCATATTTCAGCATTCAGAAATTACTGGTGATGATTCTGCTGCTAGGTTCAATAAGACTTATTAAGGTGCTTAGAACAAGGAATAGTTTAGGAATGAAAAGCAAATGAAATTGGTAAGAAATTATCTTTAAGACTATGTAAATCGAAGTTCAGTTCCTTTATGATATGCTTACTCCAGTATGACAGCTTGTTGGCACTATCTTGTTTCTTTTTTAACTCAGCAGTCTCCCTTTATGGTGATGTATGACATGGTAATATATTACACTTTCTACCTTATAGTCATTATCGTTCATTACATGACTAGTAAGACACAGTTTATTTTTTGCCAGCTGCAAAGATGGAATCTGTTCTTCAATCCCTCTGCTATTAATTTTTATTGACCTGTTTTTAACCTGTTCATTTCTTTTGGTTGTGAAGCCCTTTTTTTTGGCTTACGTGGAAAACAAGATTTGACTACAGTCTTGCCAAAAAGCTTATCTGAACATCTTTAGAAAGAAAATGTAGGCCTTTTCTGATGGTCACTGATTGTAAGGTGAGTTAGGTGTAAAACATACTTAACTTGAAGTCAGTTGAAAGAAGACAAAAAAAATTGTCGTCTTTGTGTGTCAGTCATGAAATAATCATGGATTTTTGTGTTATCAGTCTTTTTGCTTATATTTTGGAAAGTGCTGAGATATTGGAATCAGTTTAAAACAATGTCATAAGAGATCTTTCAGACAGTGAGACTTGATGCTCACTGTATTATGAGAGATGCCTAAGACATGACTTGATCACACTTAGTACTTCTGTGAGGAGGAAACTGCTGACTCCAGTAAACTTCTCGGTCTATCATACAAAAGAAAGATGTATTCCTCTGTCTAGAAGGGAAGCTGTCTTCAATTGCGTATAATACACTATTTCTTAAATGAGGAAGATTAGTAGGAAACCCTGCCTTGAAGTGAGTATCTTTATCACTTGAAGAGACATAATTGGTCTTCAACTTACAGAATATTTGCTGTCATTTGCCGAGTGCTTTCAGGCTGTGTTATGCAGTAGTTAACATGATTACCATTACAGCCACATGCGAATTTAAAATTGATACATCCTTCAAAACTTAGACTGATTAAGACCTTGTAAACAGATCTTAATGTATAACAATATGTTAAAAATAAAAAAAGACAACCTTTTTACATTTACTAATAATTTTTTGAAGTGGGGGAATGAGAGCTAAAATAATACTTGACTAAGTTGCAGTAATCATGACTGGGAGTTTATGTGATAATTGACTGATGCAGTTCAGAGAAACCATTTCTGCTGGTTATGATTTGCATTTAACACAGAGGACAAAAACCACATTGACCAAATATGACCTTCTTAATATCTAGTTTATGTCTTGTATCTGTTGAAGTTAGTGACAAAAAACTGCTGCTTCCTGTGTGTCCTTAAATCTTCAGTGTCAGTGCATTCAAAGATCAGAAAAACTGTATTTCTTTTCATATGCTGCAATCCAAATAGTGTTATACTACTTCAAATCAAGCCTCCTAATTGGAGGCAGCATAGTACACTTGGCATCTGCTTTAGTCTTTTCGTTCATTGTGGGGCCTAGCCATGTCTAACAGCCAAACCCACCTCCAGAATCTTCATCATCTCAAGCTGAATGTGCAGTTGGAAAGTCTGTAGATATTTGTAAAAGCACAAATGCATGGGAATGCATGATGTATACACAGCAATAGATCATCCATGCCATAAAGACAGCTAATAAATAATTCTTAACACAGTGCCCACCTAATATTCTATGTTTTTTTAAAAGATATTGACATTTCAGCATGGAATGAAAATTGTTGTTGATGTGCTAGTTTTCAGAAACCAGAGGTAATATGATGTAGCTGGGAACTGAGGTGAAATAAATCCCTACTAATTATCTGATCTCTGGTGCTAATTTCTGTTCAAAATGTAGCAGTTTTATTTATATTTACATAATTGTATGCTCTAGTTGCATTTTTGTATGTTTGTTTTGCTGCTATTTAAAATAGAAATCTGAAGTAAGTTTTATCTGAATGCAGTTGTGATTCCTAATTTTTGGGTAGACCTCAAATAGGCAGCAGCTATCCCCAAAATATAAACTCAAATAGAGTGAAGGGAGAATACAATTGTATTTGCTACTAATGCAGGGTTTTTTGTTTTGTTTTGTTCGTTACATATGTTTACTGTTAGTTTCAATTGATTATAGTATAGTGAGGTGGAACAGCTATGATGTATCCAAAGACACTCTAAATTATTAAGCTGCTGTGGTGAAAGTGTTTCTGACGAGGCAAGTTTTTAAATATTACTAAATAAAGAAATTGCACCGATTCACTAGAGCTACCATTTCCTTGTCATTATCTTAGAATGTTTGTTATAAACTTGCAGTTCTCAAGAATGCTTGAACCATCTTGCCATGGTGACATTGATGTCAGGTGAAATAATAATCAGTGATGTGAATTACTGGAGCTTATTGTTCCTGTTGGTTTTGGGAAAGGGGGGGTTGATAAAAGGAGGCAGAAGGAAAATGCAAGAATATGACTACAAAACCATGCTCTGAGTCAGTGTGGCTTTGAAATAGAATGGTTTGTCACAGTGACCTGCTTCTCACACATGCTGTTATTTCATTCAGCAATAAACACATTCTCCCCACCTCATAACAAGGATTTCAAAACTAATTGTTTTACATGCTTCTTCAGAGCTTAATTGAAAGCTTCTACTTGCCACTCCTGTGGCGATGTGGTGTGTGCAAAAGTGCGGTCATATGTTTATTTTTGTAGAGGGAGTGGCACAGCAAGGATATATGTGAAGTGTTACAGAAAAGAGAAGGAGCTCAATCTAAAAAACTTAAGAGCGGAGCAGAGTGATGGCTTTTGTTGCAGGGAGCTGACTTACATTAGGTCCAAAGATCCTCCCCAGCCCTCTTAAGAGGCAGTCACAGTGCATAGGAGCACTTGACCTTATTATCACAGCCGTTGTTCAGAAAAGCTCTTCAACAACGGACGCAATCTGTTGGTGCATCATTAAACATTTTGTAATATAGAAAAACTTGGCAAAAATAGAAAAACATAGTGATTGCAATAGTCAAACCTTTTATAGTCTTAAGCTGAAGTGAACCACTTCACTGAAGCTAAATTTGCACGTAGGAAAGTGTCTAGCAGTAAAGAGTTAAATAAAAAGAATGTCATGCATGTGTATGTGATTCTAAATCCAGAAGTGTTACATTTCCTTTGTTGGCATTAGTTTCTGCTGAATATACAGGATATCTATGGTGAAGACTAAGCCTTTCTGTTATTAGTCTGAAGTGTTTTAATAGAAGTGTGGCATGCTTGGCTGAAAAGACTGGAGGTTTTAGCAGATCAAAGCATATATATTTTGTTCTTGCTGGATATTTTTCTGCTTACCCATTTGTGTTGTATTGACCAACTTCATTAACAGGAATTTTATCTGGGACAAGACTCACTTTAACAATCACTGGTGTGTAAAGTAGTGGTACATGGTAGAATTTTGTCTTGAGTGCTTACAGCAAAAGCTTTTGAATTGGTTTTTTGTTTGATATTTTTTTCCTCCAAGTATTAATTGCCATTTTTAGGGGTGGCTCCAGTCTTTATGGCTCTTGATGACAAAAAAATGGATAGGAAGCTATTGAAAGGTACTATTTTTCTGATGTCATATAATTCTCTATTTGCTGCTGCAGTGAGAGATGGAATCTTAATATTGTCAGAGGATGTAGACTAACTATTGAATATTCAGGGAAATGCAAGCATCATGAGATATTTCTGCTAGGATTGCTTTATTTTTCTTGTGTTTTTTGAGATTTTCCCCATCCTCAGCCCAGCTGTTCAACAGTCAACTCCTTTAGTGGCTATGCTGCAATCCTACCTTTTTCTCTTGTAACTCTGGTGAGCCTTGAGATTAATGCTTCATAAGAGGGCTTGTGCTGGCTTTTTACAGTTACTCAATAGAAAGAGGTTTTAGGAGAACTTATGTTTTTTGAAGTCACCTACAAGTCCCTTTGCTGGACAGAAGCAGATGAGGCATCCGCTGTGCCACTTGTTCACTTCCAATTAACAGTCCTATTCCGTTTCCCATAGTGCCTGTGAAAAGAAAATGTCACAGACAAAAGAAAACCCAGGTCAGGAAAGTAAAGCTTTTTAGCATATGTGACAATAAATATTTTCAGTTGTCATTGTTCACAGCTTTATAATCTCCATGTGAAAATATTACGTCAAAAAGGTTAATAGACAACTGTCTTATCATTTTCTCTTTTTTCCTCTGGACCTTCCTAAATTCACGGTAATAATGCACCTTTTTTTCCTTATTATTTGTTTGGTTTGTTTTGGGGTTTTGTATGTTTTAGTTTTCATTCCCCCTTTCTTTGTTACTAAGGACAATTACTTCCTAATACCAAAAGATGTGTCCTAACAATAGCACACGTATCTTCTATGTGCTGTAAAAGCATAAAAATATAAAGCAGGAGAAGATGAAGAAGATGAAGGAGAAGAAGAAAAAGGAGAAGATGACAGACCATTGTCTGCAATACTAGATAAATAAAGGATTTGATACGATGGCAAAAAAAATTGCTGGAAAAACAAGGGCAGATTTGACCGTAATTGAAACAGCTGTTATTTGCACTATCTGGTTTTTTTTGAGAATTGTTGTTTGATTATTTGACAGATGTAATATCGCCTTATATAGGTTTTGTTCATATTATTTAGTACAGGCTGTCTATTTTGTTGGTATAAGTAGACTACAGCTGTTTTTGTCAGAAGCATTGAGTAGCTATGCACCTGTGGTATGCAATCTTGTTTTTCTTGGCCTTTCTCTTTTAAGTGAAATTGAAGTCTTTATTACTTTTCTTACATACTCTGCTTTTTATCAGCTGAGAGACAAAATGGAAGGCTTTTTTATTGTAGCAGACCAGCTTTGAAAACTTCATGAATGGATTTTAATTTTTCTTATAAAAGGTTATATTAATAAAGAAATAGTTAGAAAACAGAACTTTACGTATGCCACTTGTATTCTGATCTCTATTTCATCCTTCATTGGGTAATTGCTTCCCTCTTTTCCAGTTTAACAATTACGGATCAAGATGGCAGTGCTTTCCTTTCACTGTCAAAAGCTGGGATAGTTGGATAAAATGTCTCCTGACATTTGTCCTCTGTGTTGCTGCTTCAGAGAATATGGGATGCTTTGATCAGTAGTTGCTTCAGCTGGGCAAATCCAGACCTTGGTGTTTGCTTCGTGAAAGGCCAGGTTGGGTCTAGCAAGATTTACTAGCATGGGCTCAGTCCCACATGAACACAGCAATGGTATTTGTGCAGCCAACTTGTACCTGCAAAAAGGTTAATGGCTTTTGTGCAGCAAAGAAACTGAAATCTCTTGTATCCATGGCACAGTTAACTCACACAATAGCAAATCATTCCACTATAATTGAGAGTTGACCATGTTTACTTTTCATGAAACTCAATAGTTAAAATTCTGAACTAACTGTTAGGGAGAATTAATTCAAATAAGATCCTTCTGTATTTAGATTTCACTGTCTTTTGTTACCTCTTACTCTTTGACTTCCTCCATTTAAAGCAAAACCCATCATGCCTTCCTTATCTTGCATCAGGAGTGTAATGAAGTCTTGTGACAAAATATAACAGCATGCATCAAAAACTTATGGTTGTTCTCTGCTGTTGTCAAAAGCAACTGTTTGACCGCTTGTCATTGTGAAATTAAGCCAACACAGACAAATTGCTCTGTTTTCCACTATTATTGCATTCTCTTCAGGTTATCCTGGTTTTGCCCTTATCAATAATATTATAAATAGGTGTTTCTCCTGAAGAAATTAGCAATTAATTCAGATAATGTCCGTCAGCACCCTTTGAAAAAGGCATATGAAATGCCCTCTGAAAACAAGATTTCATGTGGGAGAATTGCATTCATTACTTCTGTCAGAAACATAACATGCACAGATGTGTTGGAACACTGAACTGTGTTTGCCTTAAGTGTTACAACAGCTTAGTTTTCAGATTGCAAATAATATTTTCACAGCTTTTAAGGATTGGAAACCCCTCACCCCTTCCCTTAATGACAGCATAAATTCTACAGAAATGGAAGTGGCCACCTAAGAAGAAATTGAGATTGAGGATATCAGTAACTGCTGATTTAACCTAACCTCCATTCAGATTATTTTCTCAAAGGATATGATTAATTTTTCTCTTACGTTTACAGGGCTAATTACAACCACATCCAGAAAACTAGACCGAGAGCAGCAGGGAGAGCACATACTGGAGGTAAATAATTTATTTAGCTTGCTGAGAAACAGTGACTGTAAGTTCACTGCTCTTTTACAGAGAATTAAGTTTACCAGGCTTGATTACTATATGAAGAATTTAAAAAACTGGATTTCAGAACTAATTTCCTTCTATGTTCATTATATTGCAATGCAGATAACCACCTATCTTATAAAAAGAGTGTGTTGGGGCTTTTTTGCTAAAAAAGAGTAAAGGTACAGATTGAATGCAATTTTTTTTCTATATCTCAAACATTTTCATTCAAATAGTACAAAGGCATGATTGTTAAAAGGAATGTGATTCCTCTTTTTATCTTCCTGTGTAATTACTGGAACAGCTATTTCAGCCTAACTTTTGCTGAGTATAGGCTTCTGAAAAAGAAGTGCGGAAAGTTTTTATAATATGGACAAAATAAAAGGATGGTATGTGAGTAGCCCTATTTTCTGCATAACATATTTACCAATCACATCAGTTGCAGACATGCATTATAGAGCCGGAGTCCAAAAGCAGAGGACTTGTGACAATGCTTTTAATTAGTTACATTTAATTGGTTGCCTGGAGTTTATTTAAGAGCTTTTCTCATTCTCTGTGAAAGAAGAACATGAAAGGAAAACACATAGAGAACTTAAAGTCATCCAGTTTCACAATGTTGTCAAGCAGTGTAATGGCTTGGTACTTCACCTATAGCAAAGACTTAATATTCACAGTGATCCTTGTGTCCTAAGATTTATCTGGAACGTTTATTCTGCCTCTTGTCCTGGATGACAGATAAAAGACTGCAATGGGAGTTGGCCAAATTAATGTTAAAAGACAGAGAAGCAACTCTAGACTTACTTGAAACTTGTGAAATCCTTAGAAAGGTATTCCAAAAGGAATGCAATGACTGCAGACATGTGGAGATTAATATATTTATTCCCTAATAGCACAAATTATCCTTTTGCATAATTGCAGTATATGTGCAGTCTTCCTGGGCCTTTTGTATCCCTTTGGTGCATTGCAAGCTGGATTAATGCAGCTGTTGGACCAATTTTTTTATCATTATTTTCATTTCTGTATCAGCTTTGAAAAGAACTCTTTGTACCTAAATAGCAATGGGGCAGAATTTCCTTTGTAGTGTGTTTCTAGAAGTAGTAGTAGCAAAATTAATTAAATGGCAAATGTGATTTAGTACTAGACATAGTACTCATGTAAATTTTAAAGTAATTATATAATTCTCTTTTCAAATTGCCTCATCAAATCTGGTTGTCTCAGTTTTCCAAAGCACTTCATGTCCATTATGTCTTATTTTTTGACTACCGTTATGTATATTGGTTGTAAAATTGGTATATCATGACTTTTACTTCTCTATATATTATACTGGGTTTTGTAATAGATTTATACAATAAATAAAATGAGCTGTGGATTGTTTTCTGATCCTGAGGCCGCATGGCACATATGGCTTTGATTGCGTACACCTTTTCCCTGGAACAGGGTGGCCACATCCAAGTTGCCTGTTGAAAATTGTGTCTGAATTGTGTGAGTTCTCAGGCTGCAGCTAAGCAATGTGTGTGTGTGCTACTTGTTCTGGGGCAGAACTTATGCCAGAAGTCACACTCACGGTGTAATGTTGTGGGCAGTTGTCTGCTAGCAGTCATGCTAATTTAAGCTTAACTTTATAACCTTAAGCTAACATGTACAGAACTCAGAAAGTTTATTTTTAGGATTACAATGTCATGTAATGGCACAAAAATCCTCCTGCTTTTGTCATTCTGTATAATACAGCAGTTTAAGCTCATTGCTCTTTAGTTTGCACCATTGTTTATTGCTTGCTGGTGTAATTTATAATTCTTCATTCAATGTTCATTTTGAATCCCAGCTGGTTGTTAAAGTTTTAACTAAATGTCTGTGAAGTATCTGACAGAAGAACTTAATTACAGAGCGATATTGACTGACAGCCCAGTCTAAAGTAGCAGTTTTCCCATGTGTTAGTTTTATGTTTACAACTCTGAAATAGGTTGGAAAGAAACCCAGAAATGCACAGAATGGTGGACAGTATTATGACCCAAGGGCTGAGCATCTGGCTAATTAACTGTGCATTGAGATATTGACCAGATGGGTTGGTGGGTTTATTACTTTTCGTTATTAAATTTGATTGCACTTCTGCTTACATGATAGTAACTAATATGCCCCATTTTTTTATTCCTACTTTGTGTTTTCTGAGTGCTGATTGGCATTTTCTTATGCAATTATTTTAGATTGGCTTCATGTCATTCTCTCATGTCTTAGTATGTTCTTTGTTATATCAGTAATGTCTTCAAAACTGATGTTGTATTCAAATCGAATAGATTTTTCTCCAATTTGCCTTTGTTTTTTGCTTGGTTCAGGGCAATGTTAATTTTTTGTTAATGGACATATTATTCCATACCCCTTGTAATTTCCTCATTTGGGATATGCTTTGGTTTTCTCACTGGATTTGGTTGGGGGATTTTTGTAAACTGAAAGGTATGTGGTGGTGTTCCATTATAAGTACTAAGGGGAACAGATATTCATATATGTGGAAATCATGCCATCTGTTAGAGATGAGCATGAATATTTGCATTTCATGTTGCATTCCACGTGTCAAAATATTAAGATAATAGCTGAATATACTATTGTAGTTCCTTTTGTAGATATTCACCTAAAAACTTTAGGCAATTGCTTTAACTGAAATTAGGGGATAACTTTACAGTTGTTTAGGCAGTGGTAGGAAAATCTCATTTAGGGAGGAGCATTTTTGGAAGGACTGTGTTTGAGCTCTAATTTTACCCTTTTAAATAAAAACAGGTTACAGTAACAGACAACGGTACTCCTGCAAAATCAACAATTGCATGGGTGATTGTGAAGGTCTTAGATGAGAATGACAACAAGCCTCAATTCTTGCAAAAATTCTACAAAATTCGGCTTCCAGAGCGTGGTAAGCCGGAGCGAGAGAGAAGTTTTAGGAGAGAGCCCATCTATCGAGTTATTGCTGCAGATAAAGATGAAGGCCCCAATGCAGAGATCTCCTACAGCATTGAAGAGGGTGATGAACATGGGAAATTCTTTATTGAACCGAAAACTGGAGTGGTTTCATCAAAGAAATTTTCTGCACCAAGGGACTATGATATCCTTTCAGTGAGTGAAAAATCTTGTATATCATGAATATGTAAAGTGTTCTTTTATCTGTTCATTTCTTATTCAGTAGATGGCAGATGAGTGACTGCAGTATCTGAAGAAAGAAAGCTTCAACAAATCCAGAAGTATTGTTTTGTGTGTTTGTTTGGTTTTTATTAAAGGATGATTTCAGATGTTTGTATTGTGTATCAAGAACTGCTCTTCCTTGCCAGAACTTGACAGATAATGTACGTGATGAGAGAACATAAACAATCAGTTTGACTGACCTTCAGGAAGAAAGCAAAATAAAAGTGAATTTATGGTAACAGTTTGTGCTGCTATCAGGTGCTGCATACTTTTTCTCAATTTGCTGCTCAGATAATGAAGGGCAAGTGGCACTTTGAGAGACACTTAACCTTTTTGGAAATATCTCACACGAGCAAACATGCTTGGAGCTTATTACTGCTTTCTGTTTATGTGACATAATGATTTATGTGATCCCATAGCCTAAAAGATGTGTCTGTTTCACAGATTAAAGCTGTAGATAATGGTCGTCCACAAAAATTTTCGACTACACGGCTTCACATAGAATGGATTCCAAAGCCCGTCCCACCTACAGAGCCTATTTATTTTGAGGAATCATTTTTTTCTTTCACGGTGATGGAAAGTGACCCAGTTGCTCACATGATTGGTGTAATAGCTGTTGAACCTCTTGGAACACCACTTTGGTTTGACATAACAGGTAAGGATGCCTTAAGGGCCTTTATTATTAGAAACGAATGCATGTAGTCTGAGATACTGGAGGGCTCATTGCAGCTTGGTTTTAATCACTCTTCTGAATAATGCAAAGTTTTGGCATTCTTTAAATGCAGATGTGGATTTTTCCCTTCATTTCATTATAAGTCAAAATTCTTTCATTTTTGTCAATGCCACTCTGTATCAAAGATTAAAATTAAGTTGCAAAATATCTGCTGTGTTGCAGTTTTAAAAATGACTTATGAATATTGTGTCACTGAAATTAAAACTAATGAAGTCAATCTCGTGGACTCTATGATAGGAAATAAAATGCTAGTGTTCTGCAAGTCAGGATAGTACACTCAGAGGGATTATACTGTTCACATGTATTTCTTCTCCTCTGGGCTGCTTCTCAGTTTGCTGTCCTTCAATTCAGTACTAAAAGGAAAGCTTGCAGTGTTCCTAACCCCAGCAATCTTCTTCTACATAGTCTTTCTACTAAATCATATCTTAGCCTCTACCATTGAAAGGGGATTTCTAACCAGTAATATGACTGTATGTTGGTGTCATGGTAACAAAATTAATAGTACTTTTTTGAAGTTTAGACTTAGTCACTAGACTTATGAGCACCTAATACACAGAATGTTCACTGCATAGTTGATAGTAAAACCAGGTTCTGTTGTGTGTTAGAATCAAGGAGAGTGGCATAGCTTTGCTTCTAGTCTTAAGTGAACTCTTTGTGTCAGTCTATCAGACTGTGATGTTTCCAGTACATTTACAAGAGAGAGAAGGATCTTTTTCATCTTGGTTAGTACTGAAAACTTGAGCCATGATTATGGTGTTAAGTTGCTAGGAAGAGCATATTTTAAATTATTTCTCAATAATTTAAGTATTTTAAACATCTGTTTTGCTGGTATGTATTTCCTGAAGCATGCTGAGAACAGCAACAGTTAAAAATAAAGTTTATGAAACTGACACATGCAGCAGGAATATATAAATGCCAGATACTTGAGGGTGTTTTCAAAAAATTTTCAAGCACATGCAAACAGATACAATTCTTCCTAAAATTATGCTTCATGCATGAACAACCTATGATGATATTGATAATCATTGCTAATGCATTAAATACTTACATAGAATTTTTAAATGGTTCTTTCTAATGTATTCTTGAAAAGAAAAAGTTCCTGTCCAAATAGGTTTTAGTTGAATAAAAAGTGTTTGCGTTTAAACAAATCTGAGGGTTACAGATCTGTACAACTGTGTAGAGGGACTAAAAAGTTGAGGATGCTTTCTCGCATTCTCATAGGAGCAAAGTTCTGCATTACAGGTATTTTGGAAGTGAGGCTGCTCTTTCACTGTTCTCCCAAACATGCTCAAACACACATAGATATGGGAGTAGAAAAGCAGAAAGTATAAAAACAAGCAAGCGGGAAAAATGAGAGGGTTTCATGTACTCCAATTTAAATTAAGGTTACCCAGTCAACAGCAAACAGAAATATCTGTAGTCTGAAATGAGTCCATTAAAGGAAAGGTTAAGAAAGTCACATTGCCAGAAAAAGGTGAGAAGTTCATGGAGATGAAAGAGAGAAAATAGAAGAGGCCTCAGAGGTTTTTGGAGTTTGAACACAGTACAACAGTGATGTTTTCTGGGGTCTTCTATTAGCTAAATTTGTAAATTAGATTTGGAATGTACTTTTCTACTGTTCTTTGTGTGCTTCAACTGCTCTGCACTCTGAACAGTGTGTACATCAGAATAGAATTCTGACTGATAGTATTATTTTGATCTGCTCCTTCCAAGTATGCAGCACAGTTTGGACATTTGCATATTTTATTATATGCCTAATGCAGAAAATGGATTATCTTTTCCTGCTCTTTTTAGAAAGACATATACAGAAAACTCCATGGGGAAAGAGCATAACTTGCCCAAGCACTGTAAAATAAACCATTTTATTTTGACTGTTTTCTTAGTAAAAGTGTTTTCGAAAGTTTGATATGTGATCATGTTGTGAAGTTATGGGCTACTCTTACAAGTGGTCACTTTACTACCCTCTTTTACTGTTTCTAATAGCATGACTGAATTTGATTGACAGCTTTCCTTTGTGTTCTGTGCTTGCTTTCCATGCTTTCTTTCTTTTTGGCTGAGCCAGGAGACAAGCTTGCTAGTGAAGTATTTTACATCTTACAGATGGCTTGTGACCTGAACTGTACAGCAGAAGGTATCTGCTGAGATCACATAATTTATTACCAGATTATGAGATCTGAAATGAAAGCGTACATTTATAAACTATTTATTTTATTAACCCTTCGGAAATCAAAGTGCTCACGGTTGCATTTGTGACAGGTTCGTTTTTGTTTTGTTTTGTCATCATTACATTTATACAGCATCAATTCTGAGCATCCAGTTTTGGCTTTGGCCAAAACTGCTGCTGTTACACTTTCAGTGTACTAGATGCAGAAGTTTGGGTTGAGTTCTGCTTCAGAGGATCACCAGGTATCACTAATATTACAAATTTAGGCAAGGCCCTGGTGATTTTCTTGATAAGGAAGGTAAAATGTTGGTTTAGAGAGCTTGTCCTTGTGTCAGGAAAACTGACTGTACGAATTCATACCCATTCACTTTACTCTTCCCTTAAAATGTAGAGGACTTCATTGAGACATCTGAGAAAATGGTTTTGTCTGCCAGCTATAAAAGGAAAAGCTAGATTCACCTTCTAAAACTGATGTACTGCACAAAGCCCATTAAAAAAATTTATGTACATCTGTCAAGAAAAGAAAAAAGCTGTCCAGTTTCTATCCGTTTGAGTGATTCAGAAACTGCTGCTTGGCCAGTAAGAGGAGTTGGTTTTCAATTGAACTAGAAAAATTACACTATGTTGGTCATTATCAAGTATCTCAAATCCAGTGAAGCAGAATCCAGCCCATCTTTCCTAAACTGGTATGTTTGTCATGCAGTGGAACCTTCTAAAGGTGAAGTCCTTTTTACATGTGAATGGGGGCCCCTTTCAGTATTTACTGTTTTTATCTTGGACTAAGTCAAATTTGCAGCCTCTGGAGCTTCACCCTCTCACTTCTAACCTTGGATTTTCATAAAAGGCATTTAGTGATTTGCAAAGCTTAGCATGTGTAATCTTGTTAAACAACAACAAAAAAGGCACTCAGATGATATCTGAATGCTATCGCTATCCTTGTAAAATATAATTAGAAAAACACATGCCCATAATTAGGAGAAATTGGTTTGCCATATCTAGCACGGGCTTGACCAAAATAAAAATTGATTCTTCCATTTTTAGACAGTTTATTGAGAGGTCTAAAGCAATTGTAGTTAAATGGCAGTATTTATCATCGCTAATAGTATTTGGACTTAATGGACATGGTATTCTCAGGACAGCGTGCTCCGGGTGGCAGGATGATGATCAATTAAATGTTTAAGCGACTGAGTGTAGCTATTGATCCACGCAGTTATTTAACTCTATTTCAGAGAGTAATTTGAAAGTTTCACAAGGGAAATTAAGATAATTTGCTTCAGAAAAGGAGCTTGGCCATATTTAAACATTGGGCATTTAAACATTTAGCACTGTTCTGAATCCTGCCTATCTCAGTAGGACTGAGATAGTGAATTCTTTAGATACTCAGCATTGAGATGAGAATCCTTTGGAGGTACTGCAGCTTTTTCAGCCTTATCTGTAGTCATATGCAAATATAATAAGATGTACTCTGCTCCAAAAGACAAAAATTTGACTGTATGTCTGATTTGGGATTTTAATGTATTTTGATACAAAGCACGTTTTTCAATTATTAGCTGACAATCTGCCCAAAATGAACTATTGCATTTGACCCGATAATTCTCAATTTCCTGCTATTTGGAATTCCAAGTATTTTTTAAATTTTTTTAATGTAGAGAATCTTGCTAATAAGAATGTACCTGCTGAGTTTCCATGAGCCAGACAAATCCACTTTGTCCAAAACTACTCAGTTTTAAATATCTATTAGTAGCAGCATACAGCATATCATGTTACCAGGAAAAAAACCCAAAGTGTTTAAACTAAATATATGTATAAGTAAATGTATATATGGTTCCACCTTCATTAAGCATCCGAAGACAGAACATGATCATACATGAAAACAATGAAGCAATGATGTGTTTTATTAACTTCTCCCTCTCACAATTTCCTGAAAAAGGTGGCAACTATGACAGTCGATTTGATGTGGACAAGGGCTTAGGAACTATCATTGTTGCAAGACCTCTTGATGCAGAACAGAAATCAAATTACAACTTGACAGTAGAAGCAACAGATGGAACCAGATCTATCAGCACTCAGGTAATGAACTTTCTGATGAAGCACTTACAGCAAGAATGTGAAGCTGGAGGGTGGGGAAGGTGTTGCCTTTTTTTCTTACCATATTTTTCATCCTAGACAATAAACATGGTTTATCTAAATTACGGATTTTGTCTAAAATAGAAGTGAGTTCTGGTATTCACTGACCCATGTTGTTTGGTGGTTTAGGTGGAAGGTTGTGTGTTACTATGCTGTAGTCTAAACCAACAGCTTTTAAGTTATATCATGTTCCTACAGCTAAATAAATGAAAACAGAAACTAAGCCCATGCATGCATAATTTTCTCACAAGAAAAGGATTAATACTACTTATCTCAATTACAGAAACAAGGTTTAGATTGTAACATCTCTTTGTATTGTCCCAAATACTTTACTTTAGCTTCGGTTGAAGTAGAGATTGCTAAACAATCTCAAAAAAGCAGCAACCTCAGACAAAACAATTTTTTAAAATTACCTTTTTACTAAGGCTCTGTGATGGTGGCAATTCTTTGCAGTTGGACTAATAAGTTCACTTTAAGGTGCAGAAGCCTTTTAGGACAGTACTGGAAATAATTCATAGTAAGGTAGTTTATGATGTATATCCCTCCTGTTTTTCTAGTTTCTTTCCCCAGCCCAAAACCTGAATATATTTGAAATACAGTTTAGCTAGGTTGGTGTGAATAGAGCCATGATCATAGAGGAGCTTCTCTTTTCTTCTAAATAGGAAGGAAAGACTTTATTTACCGATTAAAGGCTGTTAGACTTGGACAGCAATGTGTCTGTATTACCTACCCCTATCATAGACCTGCCCCTCAGGCACTCGAACAGCAGTAAGTGGGTTGCTGCTGTCTTTTCTGTACATAGAGATCTGTGTTACAAATGCAATTTCTTCTTGTTCAGCTTCTGTGCAGTACATACGTTTTTCTGTTATCTTTTCTAATGTCTTATATGTTGTCTTCTGCTTTTGGCCAGAGGAAAAGATGTTTCTTGTCAATGTTCAGGATTTTAAATAGAACCTTTATTGAGCTGACTGCATGTCTGGAGGCTTGATAGGTCAAATAGACTAAATTTGATAAAAGCATGTTGCCAAGTTTAGCAGTTTCCCTTAAGCAATGCATTTTCCTTTAATGGTGACAATTGCAAGTGACTTTTCTAGACCTTAAGTCTTCAAAGACAGCAACATGTTTCCCCGTAGGAACTTGCTGCAGTCACAGCTGTGGTGCCATTGCTTCTGGTGCTGATAACCACCATGATAAGTTTGGAGAATCCTGCTCTAAATTTATTACATTTGCCTACATGTAGTAAAAATATTGAGCAGATTCCCTTCTACTGATTACAGAACACTGGATAGAAGGCAGGAATTACTTAGGACAAAAAACAGAAGAAACACAAATTCAGCTAAAAGTCAAAAAGACAGCAAGAGGCTTTTCCATGCATACCTTTTCCCCCTCCCAAAAATGCAGTCAAAAATGCCATCATACAGTGTGTTGGGGTAGCCTGGGGACTAGTAAAGGCCCAATTTGGAGCCTTGGTGGATGCAGATAGCCTGTCCAGTGCTGCTGCTTGCATAGCTGAATTCATGCAGATGTCCTGAGTTTTCACAGTTGAACCATATTCTGCTTTGTCTTTTAGAACAACCAAGAATTGGAATGTCAAAAAATTACTTTAACCCTCACCCCTTCTCTTCCTCTGAGTTATGTGATTAATCTAGTTCTTCTCAGAAGTACACAGTGTACCTTTTGTTCAAGCTTTTTAAATGAATTTGTTATTTTAGCATTTTGTAAAGCTAAGTGAACATTATAAGCATTTACCATAGAACTCTTCCTCCAGAAGAATTGGAGTAGTAGTCTCAAGTATGTAATTTCTGTGATTGCTTTTTCTATGACTGTTTTTCATATCTTTCCCTTCCTCTCTGTCGTGGTTTTGATCCTGGCTAAGTGCCAGGCACCCACGGCAGCCACTCACTCGTTCCCTCCCCTGCCACAGCTGGGCAGATGAGGGAAGGAGAGGGGAAAAAAAAAATCAAGGGAATTAACTCAGTAGTCTATGAGTTGAGATAAGGAACCGGGAGAAAACGCTCCAAGGACAAACCAGGCTCAGCTTAAAAGTTGCAAAAGTGAAAATTTATTACTACCTGAGTTAGAAGGAGGATATGAGAAATAAACGAAACCTTTAAAAGACACCGTTCTTTCCACTCCCCACCCCTCCCTCCCTCCCACCAACAGTGCAAGGGGGGCAGGGTGTGGGGGTTCAGGTCAGTCCGTTTCCAAGATCTTCTTCCCCTGCTTAGGGAGAGGAGTTTTTTCCTCTGCTTT
>VYZT01060403.1:0-12359 GCA_013400735.1 Pomatostomus ruficeps | reverse complement strand
AAAAAACCCCAACCAAACGAACACATTAACTACCCTGCAGAAGCCATTTTTGGCAATGTGATTTGCAATTTGTAGTTTGAATTGTTTTTCCAATTACCATTATATGTCACTTTAGCTGTGAGTTTGATGCTGAAATGTTTGTTGTTTGAAGTTTCCCTGAATTCTACAAAATATGACATAGCGTAAAATGACATAACACAACGCAACATAACATAACATAACATAACATAACATAACATAACATAACATAACATAACATAACATAACATAACATAAATATGTATGTGTACATTAGGCCATTTTTTTTGGCTCAGATTTACGTCTGGACAAAACCCCACTATAATAACAGCAAGAATAGCCCTTAAATAGTTAGGTTTTTCTATGTTAATTTATTTCTTGTTATTTTCCTAAAATCACTTTGCTTGTATAATTTACTTTGCTGAATAAACATAATCACAATAACTAATAAAATAATTTCAATGTTTTTGTGCAAGCCTGAGATTTGTATCATCTTTTTTTAGAAGCTGTAATGTTAAAATAAGGTGACTTCTTCTGAGTGCTTATGTTACTCCATACCAGTTTTATCTATATCATATCAATAGTCCTTATTGCTGAATGGAACTCTAATAATTCAGTTTCTTGGAATTGTAAGTAGTTGGAAAATAGGCACTCAACTGGAAATAGTTCAAAATTGCTTAGGTTTTGTGCTCTCAGCAGTAAGTAGATTGATTTGGTTTTTGTCATGCTGTGTTTGCCTTTGACTTGCTTATCTTCAGCACTTTAAAAACTCAGTTTCAGTACCTCCAGATGGATGCTCCATATCACACTTTGAAAATGTTAGCCTGATAATTGTGCCTTGACTCGTTTCTGAAAGCAGTAAGGATCATCTTTAATGCTGTATTTTTCTCATTTCATCCACCCACTCCTATCCATTTTACTTTCATTTGTTGTTCTTATTTGCATGTGAGGTAGTTTTTCAGCATACTTTGCTTTGTGCACTTGGATCTGCAGACTAAGCGTGATGTATTTGTCTGTCATACTCTCTCTTTGTGCCCAGTAGAAGTGTTCTTTTATCATCAAGCACTCGTTTCACCTCGTTGCATTGCAAGAGAGCTTACACAAGCAATCATAATACTAATGCTCTTCAAAGAAATAATTGCTGAGGCATTCATCTTTAAAAACAGATATTTTCATCCAAATGTCTTAGAGACAAGGTAGTCCTATTCTTAATTTTGTCAAGGACCCTTTGAAGTCTCTGATTTCAGCAAGCTGGATTATGCACTACTATTATTGTTCTGATCTCTATTTGTGCCTGAGGAAGACATTTAACTTTTCAAAGATCTAGAAAGCCTTCGATGATTCAGGGTAAAATTCTTTATTCAGGGAGACATGACAAAGATCTCTGATATTCATCTATATTATAAGCCGTATCTAAATTTATTTATGGTGATATTGGGTACTTTGCATTTGGCAAGGTAGGAACATTACAGAGAAATGGAATTATGTAGGAGTTTATTTTCACATAATGGTGCTTTCTGGCCCCTTTTTATTCATTTTTGATCCACAGTTTTTTGGAAAGAGAGAGAATCTGACTGTGAATTATCTGTCAGTTCAGTTACAAAGTACTTGAAAATGGCATCTGATTTTGTTAAAAGATCTCATGTCCTTTGTACGTGCTCCAGACTTGAAAAAGGAGGACAACTGAGAGGGAATTACATTGTGGCTACTGAGTCAGTCATGCTATCTTGTCAGATATATGAACTGTCAATCTTCTTACAAGACCTTGGCAATCAGGCTGACATTAATTGTGAAGTCATTATTGTATCTGTAATCTGTATGTATTTCAACTGAGCTCATTGCACAATCTGTATACCATCCATAAGAAACATTCTTCCATATTTTCCATGTATGAGAATGTTTCCAGATTTCAGAAATAGATCTCTTTGTAGAAATACACAGTCCACAGCTAAAAGTAAAAAACCTCTCTTATTCAGGTTTTCCTTCCCACATTCCTCCACACAGTGAGTAAACATCAGGTTCAGTCCTGGGTATTTTCCAAGCTGGGTATTTTCCAAGTAAGTGCAAGTTATTCTATGCTGCCCTGAACCACATTTTTCCTTGAAATTCTGCTAGGGAAGAGTGATCCTGAAGGTGTGCCCAGAGGCCATGATCCATGTGCACAGAGTAAGGTGTAGGTTGTGAGCAGGTAGGCAGTCATTGCACTTCAAACTTCCATGGAATTCTAGATTATGTCCCTAAAAAGAAGGCTAATTTTTATGTGCGTGCAATCAGCATAAGTAAGCACAACCTTGGAAAAGAAGTGACAAGGATTTTGTTGTTGTTTTTTTCAGCTTACTCCCCAATTCCCTCTCATGGTTTAGTCAAAAGACTCCACATCTACATTTTTATATCAATATGTCTCTTTGTTAAAATGCAAGTAGACGAGAAGAAAAGGTATTGTGAACTCCTGCGTACATTCTTACTGAGCGGTTTTATTTGTTTGAAAAAAACAAAATCAAAGACTTGGTATTCATTACTTAGATAGGTCAACAACACTCCAGACAAGGCTGAAAGAGGTATAATGAAAGGTAGGTGATGATTAACAGAATTACCTTTAATCAAAATGTATTTATTATGTTTTCTCTTCGCCACAGAATACAGAACAACACTGACAGATTTTATAGCAAGTGGACAACATTATCTGGTGGAGATGGTGAGAAAGGAAAGGGAAGGAAACAATCACTAAAGAAGTTTTGAGCGTTTTCCTCATGCATCCTCTTAATGTAAATGAACTGTAATATATGTAATTTTCTGACCATATCACATGTTTGCTGTGGGGAAAAGGAACTGTTTATTGAAGAGACAGATTGCCATTGGCCTTCTTGGCCACCTGGGCACACCCTGGCTCATGTTCATCTGCTCTCACCAGCACCCCCAGGTCCTTTTCCTCTGGGCAGCTTTCCAGCCACTCTGTCCCAGCCTGTGGCACTGCCTGGGGTTGTTGTGACCCAAGGGCAGCACCCGGCACTGGGCCTTGTTGAACCTCACACCACTGGGCTTGGTCCATGATCCAGCCTGTCCTGATCCCTCTGCAGAGCCTTCCTGCCCTCCAGCAGATCAACACTCCTGCCCAGCTTGCTTGCAAATTGCCTGAGGCAGCAATTGTCCAGGTTGTCAATAAAGAAATTAAACAGAACTGGCCCCAGTACTGAGTCCTGGAGAATCCCACTGGTGATGGAATGTCAAGAGGATTTAACTTCATTCACCACCACTCTCTGGACCTGGCCATCCAGATGGTTTTTTACTCAGTGAAGAGTGACAGCAAAGTATGCAAAAGAATGAGGGATTTTAAAACAAAGATATAGGAGGGACAATAAGCGTATTTCTGGGCACATGGAACTGAAGGAACTAAAATATATAAACTCTTAATTAACTATGAGTAAATTGCAATTAACTTTTTTTTCTGAAGGCTGTGATCTAGTAAGGAATTCTTGTGCTGTGGAAAAAATGTTGTATTTGTAAGCAGTGTTTAACAAGTAATTAGGATGCAGACAAAAATCCATGAATCCAAATCCTCTCATGGGAGAGCATTAAACAGCTGATATCATAGAGTGGATACCTCACAGACAAGATGTAGTGCAACAAACTTATCCAGGGACAAATTCAGGTTCTGAGTATATAAGGTAAAGGAATAACAACTGAAAGACCACTGTGTTGCAAAGTATATAGAAGTGTGGATCTGGCATAAAGGATCTTCTTTCATTGCTATTTAAGTGGGATAATGAAAGAAATGTGCATGCTTGTCACTAACAAGAAAAGTCAGAGTTTCTACAGATTCAGTTATTTTGCATATCTGTATCTTGAAATGTAGTAAATGGTATACTTTCAAAATTGTTGATTATAGTTATGCCATGAAACCTGACAAGGGTTGTAATAGAGTAACATAATCAAATTTAAAAGGCCAGTAGCTTCCAGGATTGGTTTTCACTGGACTTTGACTCCTTCCTTTTCCACATAGATATTATCACATACCTTTTAATTACAATGACATGTAACATTTTCTTACACAGGAATGGAGCATTGATTTCACAGAAAAAAACAGGTCCAAAGAGGCACAGGGAATTATGTGATGCTATCTCTGCAGTTTCAGTCAAACATTCAGATATGCATTGCAAGCACCGCCTGTTCCAAACAAACAGCCTCCTTTTGCTTCTTCTGAATTTGCAGTTATGATTCATAAAAAACAGAAAGAGTATGATATTAGCACTGGTGTGTGTTAATAAAGGCTTTAATTTATCGGATGTATTCATTTCCTGTTCTTTTTGTTGGCCATTTTCTACATACTATGGAAGAGAGCATTACCTATCTCTCAGAGTGGAAGAGGAACCTATTTAGACCAATTGGAGCAGGGAAGGTTACTTTTCCTGCTGAAGTACTGGTCTAATCTATGCCTACAGCTTGGTTAAGCTCTTCAGCAGTAGATGTGAAGATATGAGAAACGCTTGCATCACCACTGTGTATCATCAGGACTGGGACAGAGACTGACAGTTGTTTTTGTGATCTGTCCTCTCTTCTGATGCCCTTCTACCAACAACATTTTCTACCCAGTTTTAGGGGGACTGTAAAGTTTCTCACGGATGCATTGCCAGAATTTTTAACTTCAGTAAAGGAATGTTTTTCCTAGCCCTGTTCTTATAAATAACAGAACACTTACAATGAAATTCTGTCACTAAAATTAAGAGAAATTATCGGTCTTGATAGGCAGCTGGCATATACAGTTTCAGTTTGGATGGTTAAGTAAAACTAGAAAAGATGGACAGGCCATCAAAACAGAAAAAAGCATGCTAATTTAGCAAGTGTAAAAGTCCCCAGAATATAGTTTTAGCCACTGTTATTTATCTTTGTATCTTTACAGCATTTAAAAAATATATATTGTGGAACAAGCTTGTAGCAATAATGAACTCATTATTTTAGCTGTAAAATGCTTTAAGTACAAGAAGTAGCTGATGAGAGGCATTTAAAGGAGCTGATGATTTGACAGAAAATAATATTGGAACAAATTTGCTTAAAAAAAGCTCAAGACAGATGTGCTGGACTTTACTAAGGCATTTTCTGAAGGTTAGAGGATGTACATTCATCTTTTCCCCTGGCACCACAGCAGTGTCTGCTCAATTCTCCATGCCAAGTACTCTTAATCTCGTAAGAAAATACTGTACCAGAGGGTGGTGTGCATGACTGACTTTGGCTCAGACTGACATAAATTATTATTGCTTTTGCAACTATAGAGACATTTTCTTGAGATAAACTTTTCTTATATTTATAGACAGTGATCAAAATTCTGTGGACTGGAAAGCAGAAGAAAAGGTCAGTACATGGTACACTTCAGTCTATTTGTTTCTAAGCCACAGGTAGGTGTGTTGTGTGGAAGCAATGGAGGATACAGTTTCCTGTCTGCATCTCTTTGCTGCCTCTGTGTGGATCCCATAAGGTCAAGGCAGAGCTGTGGCTCTTTTACTGTAGAAAAATAGTTAGTACTGTCTCATGGATGTGTGGCTGTTGTCTGACATATGTAACGTCTCAGAGTGGTGGGCAGGCTTATTCTGCACTGCAGCATTTAGAAGAAGGTATCACTTTACAACATGCTGCTTTGTCTGAAGGTTGTAATTTCTGTTACATGTTGAAGGAAGTGCCCTAGCTGGATTTTCTAATCCCCTTAACCCAGCTGAATGATAACTTTGGAGTGAGAAGGAGTTTCAATATTTTATTGTAAATATGATCGCTTCAGTAAGATGTTGAAGAGGAAACAGCAGGAACGGCAGATATTGCACAGACTAGTCATCTTACCTTTACTCTGGAATACCAGATCTGAGTACCTTATTCTTTGTCTGCCACCTTCTGTATTGCGTCTTGGGCTTTCTGTAACCAAATCAGATAGATCACTACTACTGTATGATTCTCTGCATTTTAAATGTTTCTGTGCTTCAGGAGAAGGAAAAAAGTGGTAGCTGTGCTCAGTTGAGGAGTGGCAAATATATTCTCCTGCCTGTTGCTGGGTCAGGTGTTCCGAGAAGAAATTGAATGTATAGACTGAGAGACAGTATTTTCAATATGGAAACCACAAGTCATGGAAAGGGAGCTTTCCACCCATGGCTCCTCTTTTCCACAGATATAATTATCTTCATCTTTACCGCTTCTTTAATGAATCATGTATCAAGTATGTTTAGCTTACTTTCCAGGAAAATCACTTCAGAAATTCTATGCAGATTATTTTGATATTTCCATTAAATAAAATTCCATCAGTGTTAATACAAGACCAGCAAGAGCTCTTTAATTTCTAATTCCTTATATTGAGTTGGTTATTTCTATGGGAAAAAAACTATGTTGCAAATATTTAAATCTCCAGTTAAATGTAAATTTTTCAGAAGTTTTAAGTTTAAGGCAGATCAAAATAATGAAAAAAATCTAGATAACAAGAAACTTACCATTCCTCAATGCAGAAGAGTGTGCAAAACTGTTTGCTTAATAAGTACACACTCCTGAGGTCTGTACATTGAGCAGAAGGAAGTACATCCTGTGCTTAGGTCATGTTGTAAACATCAGCATGCCCTTGTTTGCAGTGGGACCAGACTTAGGCCTCTGCAAATATACCCAGTTTCAGGGCAGAAAATCTTTGCTGTTAACAAAACTGATGAAGTGATTCAGTGCTCAAGGTCCTTCAGTGTTGCTTGAACATACTGAAGACAAAGCAAGGAGGAAAGGTAAAATCTTGGAGAAGATTATTCTGTGATTTTTTGGAAAAAACTTGAAAGGCATGCAGTCATTGGTCACAGTCAGCATAGATTCATGGGGTAAAAGTTCTGCTTAAAAGACTTAATTTCCTTTTACAACAATGTAACTCACCTAGTAGAATAAGGGAAGCCAGTTAATATAATCTTTTCGGATTTCAGTAGAGATTTTAATATTGTCTCTTACAGTATTCTTGTGCACAAAATGTCCAGCACACAGCTGGATAAACACATCATATAACGGGTGAGAAACTGGCTAATGGGCCAGAAAGAGAGAAAGTGTTTGTGTTAGTTTTGTGCCCAAAACTATTAATCAAGATATTGTAAATTTTAAAAGTAAGAAATAATCTAATTTCAAGTCAATATGACATTAGCCTGAATGTCGTTATTTTGATGCATTGTCTGAAGGGAATTGGAGTGCAGAGTCCTGACACCTGTTATCTACTGAATGACCCAAGGCCACCTCTGGATGTCCCGTGTCTCTCGCAGTGCAGCTTGGTCTGCTGCTTGTTCACAGGGGGAAGCAATGCCTCTCTGGCTCAGTGGCAGCTGGAGTCTGCAGGACAGAGCCTGGACTCAAAGCAGACATTGCTGTCTGTGGAGACAGCCTGAAGAACCATAAGTGTGTGGGATGCAGGGCTGATCACAAATACATGTCTCTACAGATCTACTAAAGAACACAAATTACCTGTAATTTCTGAATCACACTTTTAGCATTTCACTATGCAAAGAACTAGCTACTTCAAATTTTAATTTCAATTTTTGACAGAACCTAATTTTGATATTTTTAAAGAGGCAGAATTTTAATTTATAATATTCAGAACAAATGTTTGTTTTATGGCATCATCCCTTTTACTGTGTACAGAAACATAGTAAAGATGCACAAGCATGCTTCCTGCAGTCAAATTCTTATCTTTGCTATAATCCTACTGTCCTGAGGGTTGTGAGCATGCATCTGAAACCAGAAAATCTGACTAATGCTCACTGAATAATAGTAAATACTCATGTAGCAAACTCTGTTTGTTAAGTTGTTTATGTGGCAGATACCAAATTCCTTGCACTCTCAAAGCCTAGAATGGTCTTAGTTTGCTCCAGCGTGGTGAAAACAGAATGCAACTTGGAACAAATTGGTCTAATTAAGTTAATATTAGAATGTGTTTGTTATTGTCAGAGCAGTAGAGCATGAAAAATACAACTACAACTACAGTGTAACAACCACAGAGTTAAATGTTTTCAAGAAGTTCATAGAACAAGATAAAACAGGGATAGAAGAGACTCCAAGAAATTTAATCCATTGCCCTTTTCCAGTTAAGAGTTCCCAATCGCTATTGGCATGTCCGTCTAATCTGTTAATAAAAAATCTCCATTAATGCCAAGCACACAGTTATATGAAAATACCATAGCTATCCATGTATTTATTGAAAGTTATAACAGCATCAAAAGAGAAATCTGTTGTGGCCAATTATTCTACCTTCAATACACATTCTGATCTTGAACTCAACAAATAGAGGACCCCCTAATGTACAGCGATCATCTGTCAGGAGAGAGATTTAGCAGATGACATGCTAATCTCCATGTTCCTTTTTGGAGGGCATGGGAGGGCCAGTTACTGCTTTCTGGTGAAGCTTTGTGCCTGATATCCCTATCAAAATTTGTATAGACCTCTGGCTTGGTTTAGAGTGGTCTGCTATTTTCTGAACACAGAAATTACTTGTACTTTTAGGATGTGTACTGCTGGGTATTTTTTCTGATGTAGCTGAGGATCTGAGCAGCTAAGCTTCTGTTTTTTTCATATGGGCAATGAGTTAATTAAATAAACATTTTTCTTTCAGCCTTCAAATGCAAAAACATTAAAAATTATCATCATGTAGCAAATTTCCTTTTGATGTCCCTGAAGCAAGAACACCCATCTAATGTGTATAATTAATGATTCTATGGTTAGATTTTCCTGCTGAACATTTAAGGTGCTGGTTAGCTATGGCTCTTGTGTCTTAAAAGGTACAAATTATTTTTATTTTTCTTATCCTGCATAAAACTTGATGCTTACACACATCAATTTCTTCCCTACTCAGCAGCTGTCATCTCATCAAGATTTTGTACAGGATCTCATATGTGGAAAAATAAACGCTCTGTTCCCGGGTGATGTGGCTGCCCATCCATATTCATTAGGGGTGATGTTGTTTTCCTTCTTGTTCTTCTAAATTTGTCATTATACTGATCACCTCCCTGGTCATGGTTTAGTGATTAGTCTTGCTGTGTGTTGTTTCATTCCTTAGGTAGAAATAAATCCTCGCCTGCATCCATCTGTCAATGGTTCTGTTAAAACACAGGTATTACCATTCTAGGTCAGAGCTGAGGTCCATTTAGGCTCATATCCTGTCTCTAGTAATGGTCAGTACCAGAAACATCATGGATATGAACAAGTGTTATTTGCCTCCCATTCCTGTGAACTCTCTCCTGCCTTTAAGCATGCAGTTATTTTACTCTCCAGTCTCTTTTTTCCATTGTCTTGTTTCAACTTGTCATCTTTTTTGGTTTTGGTTGGTTGCTTGGCTGATTGCTTGGTTTTCTTTATTTTGTGCATTTTTTTAAATCCTAATTTGGTTTCATCCGTAACAAGACATTCTGATAATGACCTGGTTTCTCAGTAGAAAATTTGAAACTATGGGAGTTTTGCTATATGTTGGTCTTTGAAAATAAATAAAGTAATTGCACTTGTGCTAAGAATGATCTGCTGGTGTTGATGATAACAAAGTGAGAAGACAGATGGAAGGAGAGATGTTGAGGCAGTCTAAGTAAGAATGTAATGTTCTGTCTAGCAGAGCTCATTTTTTAAAGTGCAACTTTGAGAGAATAGATATGCAATGTCTGTGGTCATGGGAGTTTCTATGGGTGCCAAAGCAGTGCAAGGACAAAGATTTACTCTGACATACTAGGCAGTACTAATGAAAAGGATGGAAGAGAGGAAATCGTGGAAGTAGGAACATCTTTTCTCCCTTTGCTTCTCATATGTTGCTGTTCACTCTTTCTACCTACTTCTGATCAGATACCATTTAGATGGTGAGCAGTTCATTTCGCTCAACGATGAATGCAAGCTTTTCTTATATTCTGCATCAGTTCTCATGAAAGACACCACACAGATGCATGTGGAAACTGAAGCCCTCCACCTACAACAAAAAAAGCATACCTCAACCAATGTAAGCAATCCTGTGCTGCCTATGTGTTGAGGCAAAGGGGAACTGAGTTTTCAGTGCATTAATTTTCTGTTTTCTGTGTCATCATTGTTTACAGGATACCTATTATAGGTCACCATTCATTAGGAATGGGCTGGAGGCTACTAAACAGTTATCAGATGACAAGTGGACTAGTTTTTGATAAAATCAGGTTAGAAAAGCTCACGTATTTAACTTATTTAAAAGACCTTCTGTGGAGCTTATCATCAGAACATTTTTGGTTACGGTATTTCCTAGAGGATGAGGCTCATCTGATGCTGCATTCTTGCCTGTGAATGTGTTTGTGTGTGTGTGTGTGTGTCTGTTTCCCTCTGTTCTTTGAATGACTTCTGTGCCTTGAGAATCCTTGGTTACATGCAAAGTCAGTCTCAAGAAACAAAATTTCTGCAAGTCATGTGAGACAGAAAAGATAAAAACCCTTCTGAGGAAACAATGTACAACACATATCCATAAGAAAGAGGTTTTTTTCTAATTAGTTAATGGACAGGATTTTTCCTGTTATGTGTACATGAGGAGGAATGCCACTGGGATTTTTTATAGTGTTGTCGATCAAATGCCCTCACCTATATTTCTTTCCTAAACATTGAGTTTACTCTCTGTGATTGGAAAGATTGTCTGCTGCTCAGAGGGGATGCCACAGCCCATCACTGACTCATACAGCTTCCACTGCTATAAATGACAGATAACAACCATTTTCTACTAATGATACAGTGTGGTACAACTAATTGGTGACTGAATTTGTTCTATGAAACTAAGCTACATCTTGTGAGTGAGTCTTCTGGTGGGGTTTCTCTGAGAGCAGATCTATATCATGCTCTCATTCATGGCCCAGAGCCACAGCCAGCATTTTTGTGTTTTGTCCTGTTTGTCCAGGCAGGCTTGGCACACGAGGCTGGTTCATGACACTGACTTTCAAAGCCCTATTTCAGGAAGATGGTTACACCACACCTTTCTGCAAAGGGGTGAAATGCAGGGCAGAGAGACTGGAGACAATACTGTTAGTTTCATGCAAAGCTGTTTAGATGGGGATTTTCTTAAAGTACAATACTACTGAATAACTGGGTGTGACATGCAGAGTATAACTCTTGATGCAACATCAGAAAAATGGTGAAAAGAACAGAGGAAAACCTGTTTTTTTGTGTACTGGAGAGTGATGACCACATAACATCCCAATGCAATGACAGCAGAGGAATGGTTTGCTGATTAGTGAGAGTTTGCACTGAATATGTACTGAGATGTAGGGTGGTGGGTGATGAAGTAATAATGAAACGTGATAAGACTGTATAAGGCAACAAAAAAAATGAAGTGAAATGAATACTTTAAATGAGAATACAACAGGAAAGAAAGTAATACCAGATAATGAAAATCAAGTTATCAGCTATCTTCTAGATTTAGAATTCAGTAAGCTGAGTAAGCACTGGATTTCAGATTTGTTGTCAGTAGTCTAAATGTTACTTGAATTACTTTTTTCTTTTATCTAACAGTGATTATATACATGCTGGGAATTAAACCCAGGCTATTACAAACATGCAAACATTGACTGTGTATGACAAATTTGTATCTTTTTCATAATGTGCAATTCATAATAGAGCAGTGTTAAGATGTGAGAGAGTCATGAGCCATAATTTTAAAGCAATTATTAGATTTTTCTAATATTTGGTGTAGGAATTGAAAATATTTTTCATTCATTAGAGTTGTTATGCTTCTTAATAAGTGCCTGCTGTCACAGTGACTAGTTTGCACTGACATCACTGGTCAAATAATTTTATGCTCAGCCTTGTATTCAAACAGGCTCTATGTGTTTGATTTGCACCAAGAGTGGAGGAAGTTATGTGTGCCTTTGTGGAAAGAACAGTGCTCCCAATACACTGTCCTTTAACGAGAGAGTTTGCTTTCAGGGCTGGCAAAGATCTTTTCTATGGTGGTTTAACATGTCCATCCTTTCTTCTCTACTAGGACACCCTGCATACAGCTGAAAGTCTTGATGGGGAGCTCCTCAAGGAAGAGTTGTTGAGAAACTGCCTGCATCATCTTCTCTGAAGGACCTGTTGGCACAAAAGCATTTTGGAGTTTCAGAAGTTAAGGCTTCTCAGTCTGCTAGTACAGTGCCCTTCAAATTTTTAAGGCTTCATATGGCAAGGACAACTTTTCAACAAAATGAGGTAGACACAGAAGGAGCAGACAAGTATAACTGCACATCTGGAATGTACGGACTTGTCATGGTTTGACCCTGGCCAAGGGCCAGGCACCCACGGCAGCTGCTCACTTGTTCCCTCTCCTGCCACAGCTGGGCAGAGGAGGGAAGGAGAGGGGGGTGAGAAATTAACACAACGGTCCATGA